>JXCR01136795.1:0-13885 GCA_002079205.1 Phalaenopsis hybrid cultivar | reverse complement strand
TATATATATATATATTTAAATTGCATTAAAATTTTTTAAGTCAATTCAGATCAAAATGTATAGAAGAAAAAGACAAAAGTGTTTGCGAGACTTTCCCTGAGAAAATAAGAAAATAAAATATAATGTAGTTTCAGGTCTAAACAAAGCATTATTGCCCTGCATAGCGGGACGAATAGGCTCTGTTTAATTGAGTCCATGCTGGCTGTTGTGGACCATAGCCGCAGAGCCACTCCCAGTGCTTTAATTGTAGTGGATGAAATTCGTTGACGCCTCACATTTCTGAAATCTTCATTTTTGGAAGATAATAACTTAGTGTGATTTATAATGTCATATTGCAATGATTTAAATCATAGCTATCTTAATTATAGATGTTTAAAACCACTGCAAAAAATTTACAAAAGGTTGCTGTAATCATTAATATTTAGTACTAATTTAAAGGAATATTGCCATTTACAAATCTAGAATATCTTCCAATCATTTTTAAATTCTCACTCAAATATCAAAATTCATGATTCCAAACCCATATTTCTTGTTTTGATCATCCTCTTAATAATTTTGATTGCGGCTAGTTCTAAAATATTACCTCTGTGCTAGATTTTGTAAATAGCAGTATAACGAGCTCATAAATAACCTATTCACATAATATATTTTAAAAAATAGGGTGAATATTACACTTGGGGAACTGAGTGAGTTGATCATCTACTATTATTTTTATACCCTTACCTAGGAAATGGTTGAACTTCATCGAAATGGAGAAAAATATAGACAAACGCGTCTCATAATTCCTTCTTAATGAGATAAAATGAAATGTATCCCCTTAATGTNCCTTGGAGCAAGGGCATAACCTTCGAGTTTGAGCTCTCCCGTGGCCCCTTACCAAGTTCCTCGAGCTCCTCACTGCAAGAATAGGAGGCTCTTGCTAGGCAGGTGGCTGCAATAAATGAAAAGATCTGTTAGTTGTGTGAGCAGATGCTAGAAGACAAACATAGGGTCGAGGACTATAGTGCGCATAGTGGAGACTTTAACAGATCATCGCGACAAGCAACCATTGAAATCCATAGAGGAGGAGGATGAGGGAATTGAAGAGTAGTGTATTTTTATGTTTTTATTATTTTTATTTTTACCATTATTTTAAGCATTTGTTGTAGAATTTTTAATGTATTTTACTGTTCTTATTTAGGACANATTATTTTTATTTTTACCATTATTTTGAGCATTTGTTGTAGAATTTTTAATGTATTTTACTGTTCTTATTTAGGACGATTTGTGATTGTATTTTCTTTTTCATTAATGTTATGGAAATGTAATTGATCTTTTGATATTTTTTTCTGTGATACAAGTTTGCGTCGAAGTTGTATGTTTCGCGTCGAAAAATCCGATGCTAAATTGACAAAAATGTTTTGTCGTTTATCAATAATATCCGTCACAAATTTGACTATAATTCGACGGTATTCTTTATCATCTGATTTTTTTCAGNTCATTAATGTTATGGAAATGTAATTGATCTTTTGATATTTTTTTCTGTGATACAAGTTTGCGTCGAAGTTGTCTGTTTCGCGTCGAAAAATCCGATGCTAAATTGGCAATAATGTTTCGTCGTTTATCAATAATATCCGTCACAAATTTGACTATAATTCGACGATATTCTTTATCATCTAATTTTTTTCAGACACGGAGATCGACACACATGTGAACTAAACAAATTTTATGCAAATATGACACAAATCGATGCAAATTATTTGTTTCGGAATATTTTGACGTAAAAGTGATGAAATTAACATCACCGACTCCAATTTTACCCCAAAAAAAGTCCGACAACAGACCTAAAATATCGTCGGATTTACCTTCGATTTATGTCAAATTTCATTGATGCAAAATTGCTAAATTCATGTAGCTATGAGCGGACTTCTTTATTATTGAAGAGAGAAAACAAAAACAATTCTAATTAGTCTATAATAAAACGACCTATACATTCATTAATAATCATGAGATAAAAAGAAAAAAAAATGGCCTGATATAAAATAAAAGGTATTATTTTATAAAAAAANTTATTAAAGAGAGAAAACAAAAACAATTCTAATTAGTCTATAATAAAACGACCTATACATTCATTAATAATCTTGAGATAAAAAGAAAAAAAAATGGCCTGATATAAAATAAAAGGTATTATTTTATAAAATATTTTAATAATTTAAATATAAACTTTTGAATTTTAATATATTTTGATCATATTTAATATTAATTAATTTTTTATAGGTGCTAGCTCGCGCAATTAATGAGTCGAGTCAGGATTAGCTCGAGCTTAGCTTATTAGCTCATCAAACTCAATTCACGAGCCACCTATCGAGTGAGCCCAAATAAGCTCACTAGTCGGCTCGACTCAGTTACACGGCGTTTTGAAAACGCCGGACGCAGAGAATAAGCTGCGTCAAACGGTGCCTAAGTTTGAGANGCTTAGCTTATTAGCTCATCAAACTCAATTCACGAGCCACCTATCGAGTGAGCCCAAATAAGCTCACTAGTCAGCTCGACTCAGTTACACCTCTAAGTTTGAGTCTTGAGAGAACACAATTCAAAACAATACATATTATTTAAAAGAATATTTCACTACATATTAAAACATTTAGATATATGCATTAACGGACACCATATATTAGAATATTGATAGAAATTGAGCTGCCATAATTTTGGCTTTTTTGAAGGGTGCCATTGAAAAGCGCGAGGTGACATGGGTAGGAAAGCATGGGTTGCTTTGTGGTCGTAACTACAAGCCAAGCTAACGTCATGTCTGCTCCCCCTCGCGAACCCAAACCCATCAGTAGATTACCCCTACCAATTCTTCCTACTTTGTCCTTTTGCTGCATTCTTCTTCAGCTCCAGTATAAGCTTTATTTTCTTAAGAATCCATGTTTTTTCTTTGGGATTTACATATATACCACACAACTCTTATGTATTTACATATCTTATACATGCGCTCAATCTATAAAAACAAATAATAATAAATTATTATTATTNTATATATATATATATATATATATATGTGTATGTATGTATATATATATATATATATATATATATGTGTATGTATGTAAATTTTAGGACATGTCTATAACACTTATTTTAAATTTCATGAAAATTTTTTAAGTCAATTCAGATCAAAATGCATAGAAGAAAAAGCAAAGTGTTAGCGAGACTTTCCCTGAGAAAATAAAAAATAAAATATAATGTAGTTTTAGGTCTAAACAAAGTATTATTACCCTGCATAGCGGGACGAATAGGCTATGTTTAATTGGGTCCATGCAGGCTGTTNGAATAGGCTATGTTTAATTGGGTCCATGCTGGCTGTTGTGGACCATAGCCGCAGAGCCACTCCCAGTGCTTTAATTGTAGTGGATGGAATTCGTTGACGCCTCACATTTCTGAAATCTTCATTTTTGGAAGATTATAACTTAATGTGATTTAAAATGTCATATTGCAATGATTTAATCATAGCTATCTTAATTATAGATGTTTAAAACCACTGCAAAAAATTTAAAAAGGGTTGCTATAATCATTAATATTTAGTAATAATTTAAAGGAATATTACCATTTACAAATCTAGAATCATCTTCCAATCATTTTTAAATTCTCACTCAAATATCAAAATTCATAATTCCAACCCGATATTTTTTATTTCGATCAACTTCTTAATAATTTTGATTGCGGCTAGTTCTAAAATATTACCTGTGTGCTAGATTTTGTAAATAGCAGTATAACGAGCTCATAAATAATTTATTCACATAACATATTTTAAAAAATAAGGTAAATATTACACTTGGGGAAGTGAGTGAGTTGATCATCTACTATTATTTTTATACCCTAACCTAAGAAAGGGTTGAACCTCATCGAAATGGAGAAAAATATAGACAATCACTTCTCATAATTCCTTCTTAATGAGATAAAATGAAATGTATCCNTAATATTTTTTCCTTAATGTTTCACTTGATTGCCTAAAAATAGAAATCATAGATTATGTAGACACTATGCCTATTGCTTCATCTATGAGTCATTATTGTTCCAAGTAGTACACATAAACATTAGTATTCTTTCTTAACAAATTTGTCTCGTATATTGAGCTATCAAGTTGTATTTTATTCTTCACAATTCTTTTAAGTTTTTTTAAAAAAATTATTATAACATCAATCATCTGTTATAATGCGGTAATAATTCTATACAACTTATTAATCATTTGTAAGCTCCTACCACTTAAATGAATACATCCACTAATATTGTACTGACACCTAATATAGTCCCATATGATAGATGTATGGACATACGCTCAATTAAGTCAATGATTTAGGAAGAAATATTCACTCAAGTTTGTAAAGTATCAATGAAATGCTCACCTCAAATTTTCTTAATGCATTAAATTTCGAACAAGTTACACATAAATCTTTAAAAAATATATTAATTTTAATTAATAAATTAAGTATCTTATAATTTAGTAAAACACTAAATGCTACTGGCAACAAACATTATAAAAGAATATAGTATTCATGATTTTCTTGTCAGACATATCTTTCAACCTCCCAAGTTGACACAATAGCTCAAGTTCGATACATATCCGCTCACTAGAGATAAAAAACTATAGCTATTCACAGATTATTCTTCTTTAATCTAAAACAATATATTACTTTTCTTTAGGCTTTAGAAGTTTATCAATAGCTGTCTCTTGAACCTCTAATTTTCTTCTTTTTTTATTTTGGTTTTACCCTTAAAAATCATCACGATATTAAAGATATTACCTAAAAAAAAAACTCTAGGCATGTCATCAATATTGAATTTAATCAAATTAGTTCTCTAATGAGGTTGACACCAAAAAAATACACATTTTTATCTAATTATGATTAATACTAGATTTAGAGACACGCTGTGATAGCCCTAGAGAATCAATACTACTTATAATTTCACAAATAATATGACATAATTCATCCACATTGAACTTTGGCGAACTTTTAAAAAGTGAAATTCTCCTTTTCCTATAGAAGTAAGGTGACTTGCATGTAAAAATTGAAGTTAGATCATAATTAGTATTGAGTGGCATGCATGTAAATCTTCCAACCAAACCTAAACCTTAGTTGGACGACGAATTTATAGGATTTAGAGAAGCTGAACCATACGAATGCAGTAGCGAAGAAAAGGAACAAAGACAAGGCTTACATTATATCCAATAGAGGCAAACCTAAAATAGTAGACTGATTGGAGTTTCAGAGGTCTTTGTATCCATCATGCATGAAATTATTCGCTGATTTTAACAGATTCTCCATTAATGCTAATTACTTTGTTAGAGAGATTCCAATTATCACTGGCAGAATAGATTTGGTAGCGATGCGAATATTGATTTTGATATGGATGGTGCTGTAGAAGTGGCCTCATGTCGTCTGCATTAATTCCAGCTACGGAGATGGCTATGAAGGCTTTATTTAATCATGACGAGATAGTGAAATATATAAACTCTTTTAGAGCGCCTAGCCCAGGCCTCCAAACTATACCGATGTTAATTTCTTTATTTTGATGTAATTTTAATGTTGCTTAAAAGATTTTACTTAAGATAAATTTAGAGTATATCAGCAGCCACTATTTAAATCGTTACTGAATGGAGGTTCATTAATGGCAGAATTTTGCCTGCTGGGTTTGAGATAAATTAGTACGGCCTACAATCAGTCCTTATCTCGATTATAGAAATGAATAGAGGCTACAGCAATTAATTATATGCTACGTATTCAATATTATCCCAATCAAGCTTAAATTTATCTGGCCACAATCCGTTCTAAGTTGAGAGAAATCTTTTCAGCAATATAATCCCAATATTTTAGATTTTAGATTTTCCTGTAACTAAAATTCCAATATTTTAGATTTTAAATTTGCCACTTTTGGAATTGAATATGCAACTTTAAAAAATAAATTGAATTATATATTTATTGTTTTTAATTGTATGTCATAACGAATGCATATTTGCTTTCTTAGTCATATTTATCATAGTTTTTTTCTCAAATAAAAATTTTTATGTAGAATAAAAAAAAAATACATTTTTCTGAAAAAATCTATATTTTTAAATTGTGTTTAAAAATCACGCTAATAATCACAAGAATATGAACGAAGGAAACAAGAAAAAAAAGGACAAAGGAATTTAACGAGGTTTGGCAATGCGCCTAAGTTCTCGTGGGTGAATAGCGGCAGTTTTCGATTTCTTGAAGCAAAGTTCTCCCTATTATGGTTGGCACAGTGACAAAATTACTCTGTACAGTACCGCAAGGGAACACCCCAAACTCACTTAACAATACTCTCCCAATTGAATAGATGCTTCTGCTCCGCTCCAGCACATGCAGCTTCACTCAAAATTATTAAAGCTCTCTCATATAATTTTCTAGAGTCATAGGTTAAAATGAGAGATGAAGCTAGTGCATGGCCACTCGGCGGCTAGACGTGGCATTTTCCAAATACTTATGGAGACAAGTGGAATCGTAGCCCTGCATATATGGGGACAGCCGAATCAAATACAGCTAAATAACGACATCAAAATAACATGTTTGTGACTACTTCATGCAATAACACAAATAATAAATATATATACATATTTATATATTTATATATAACCAGCCTGTTTTAAGAGACATGTACCATGCACAGAGAAATATAAATACCTGAATATTAAGGCTTTTAAAAAAAATAATGATTGATATATTTTTTTTATTTTGTCAGCTTAGCTGGTAATTGTTTTACGAATTATTCCTTAATTTTTATTTAAATTATTGTTTTAAATTTAGAACCTGTAGACCTACAACCCGATCTGAAATAAGAGCGATTATAATTCAGTTCTATTCACTGTCATACAGCCGCGATGCGCGGTTGTGATCAGAGAGCGCACCCAATTCTACGTGCACTCTCTGGACACAGTAATTCGACCTAAAATAGACCAGCTTCAGCTGGTTCTGATATTTTAGCATACTTACAATGAATTAATTTTTTTAGGTGAGTCCCAAATGGATTATAATAATAGACGATTTAGTTGGCTATTTATGATCTTTTAAATCCTTATTAATGGTTTTTTATTAATAAAAATGTTTTGTTAACAACGATATTGATCCTACTAGTTACTTTTAGGCTGCACTAATTAATATTTATTAAACCTACACTGCTCAATTTTTGTATTGATATTACAATGAAAATGCAAGGTATACAGCATTAATTTTTTTTTGCCATTAATATGTGCCCTAGAACTTTTTTTTCTTAGTTTGCTTTAATGGGAATTGGGCGGCTTATTGATTTGTCTGAAATAAATCATGTTTGAAAGTGCAAGTGAACAGTGTGTTCATGTTCGGCTATCACTCAAAACTGCGTCGTCTAAATTAATTAGAGAAAAAGTAAAGTATTGTATTTGAATTTGCAGGCTCAAAATCTCACAAATTATGATGATTTAAACTTTGATATAAATATGCATGATTATATATATATATATATATATATATATATATATATATATATAAAAGGTATACGAGCCTTGACCATCCCCAATGAGCCTAACAATTTGAGTATCACACACTTTATCAGAGGAATTGAATCCCAGACTAGAGGTGACTTACAACTGACAAGCAGATGCCCGACCAATGATATATTATTAAATAAATGATGTATAAATAACTTCTTTTATTTAAGCAGCTGATAGCAAATAATCAGCTGTTCTTTGGCAAGCCGAGATAAATATAATGTTTCTCATCTGAAAATTACTAGAAGGGCAAAGTTCAGTGAAGAACCGGTCTGTGACTTATACTTTTACCCAGGAACAAAAATTTAGGCAGAGAAGATATTGTATTAAATTTTACCCGAATATACCTCTTTGTATAAAATAACAGTTATTTTACATTAAAAACTAAAACTTTATGCTGTGTTGCTGCCTCGGCTCCCAGTTATTTATAGACCCTTCTGCCACACCCCCCTCCATATTCTCTCTAGAGCAGAAGCC
The DNA here is from genome assembly GCA_002079205.1 of Phalaenopsis hybrid cultivar. NCBI lineage: Eukaryota > Viridiplantae > Streptophyta > Magnoliopsida > Asparagales > Orchidaceae > Phalaenopsis > Phalaenopsis hybrid cultivar. The sequence continues at coordinate 5,883 of JXCR01136795.1, read as the reverse complement.
CTAGCTGCTCTGGATTATATCACTCTCTCTTCTTCCTTCCAAATTACTAACACCTTAATCCTACCCTGTTTCTCACACCATCTATCATGGCATTTAAAGTTTTTTTTTGTGCATTTTAGCTTTGATGTACATCTTCCTCTATGTATATTCTTGAATTTTGAGTTATTTTTTTACTTTTTTTGGGAGATTAACCATGGAGAGTTGAGCATGGTAATAAGTATAAATAAAGAGAGCTTCCTTCAGTCCACTCATGGATGGAGATAGGACTTGTTTAGCTGCCGACTCATTCATTCAAGTGCTAAGTAAGAAGAATTAGAAGAAGAAGAAGAAATGATAAAGGCTTAGTAGATGAATGAATGATGCGGGAGATAAAGTTGGATCCTACGCTATCTTTGCTTGGACTGAAGGGAGCTCCCTTCTCTTTTTTACCTATGCTCTGTAATTCTCTGCCTTCTTCTGCGCATCTCCTTTTGTCTTGGTTTCTTCTCATTTTCTTGCTTTTTTTTAACGAAAAAGTCTTGATTTTGTTTGAGTTTTCTTATTATGAATTCTGTGATAAAAAAATTCATTATTAGTCACATAATTTTAACTCAGTGCCTGTGAAACATGTACAATAATATTATATATATACTGTATATAAATGTATAATAAGTTTATGTGGATTCCGTACTTGATATTCTCCTGTGAAAGTGAAGTTATTTATTGTTTTTTTTGTCAAAATATTCTTTTTCTCAATTGAATACATGATTTTGTTTTATTGTATTTTAAAGCTGCAATCGTTCTGTTTTGCCATTTTTTGGTCAGGAAACGAAGATTGCTTTGATTTTTTGAGATATCATTTTTCCTCTTTTTGTGCCGCAATGTTAGCTTTTGCTCACGGTTTTGAAGGCAAGCTGCTGAGTAAATCATGTGAATGATATGAAAAACTTTGATTTTGCAAATAAATAGTTCTCAATCAGCTAAGTATTTATTTTTAATAGAGTTGTTCTGTATATGCAGTTCATCGTGTTTGCAGGATATGAGCTCTAATTATAATCATTATATAATTAAAACATTGTTTTATAATTTGACAGGATTATATACTTGGGTTAGTATTTTAATTATTGTTTTAATTTNTTGAAGGCAAGCTGCTGAGTAAATCATGTGAATGATATGAAAAACTTTGATTTTGCAAATAAATAGTTCTCAGGCTACAAAAATCAGCGAAGTATTTATTTTTAATAGAGTTGTTCTGTATATGCAGTTCGTCATGTTTGCAGGATATGAGCTCTAATTATAATCATTATATAACTAAAACATTGTTTTATAATTTGACAGGATTATATATTTGGGTTAGTATTTTAATTATTGTTTTAATTCATCAATTAGTTATTAATATTAAAAAAGAATAATAGAAAGTTTATAATGTTGATTAAATTTAAAGTTAATTGGATAATATTTAATAGATAATACAAATCATGTCATTGTTAAAGCATGTTTGTTAAAAGTCGCATAGAATATTTAAAGTAACTAAACATGGTTCATGAATGTATTAGTTTATTGATTATATATTATTTTTTGCTTTATTATAAATAGTTTAAATGTATGGCATGTTATATCGTACCATATTTGACTTCTTGTCTGAAAATGTTATATCATTATTAAAATTAAAATTTTATCCTTATTGCTGAAATGTTAATGAGCGAAAAGTATAAGTTCATGAACCATTATCTTCATATTCTCGTGCATTTTGTTTCAAAAAGATATATATAACCTCTTACAATAGGCATATGTGCAATTCCTTCCATTTAGTACTGTGTATTTGTGTTACGTACTCCCATGTATAGATTCCTTTAAAAATTGTATGTATGAATATGCCCCATAAAAAATTATGTGTGGGTGTCTATCTATATATCAATCATATTTTTGACATGATATTAAAATTTAGATTTGTATACATATAAATATGAAAATTTTAGGCGTTAGATATATAAATACATATTGTATGTATGAATATGCCCCATAAAAATTATGTGTGGGTGTTTATCTGTATATCAATACGTATATATACCACTTCATATTTCTCTTATGATCAGATAAAAGAATGCAGCCTAATTATCATGGCTGAGTAATATTCTCTAGCTGAAGTGTTATCTTCTGAAATCTAAAGGATTCCATCCTCAAGTTTTTGCTATTGTGTATTATCCTGACATCACAGCAATCATTTCTGCCTTGTATATATAGCCATTTTGAAGATGCCACAAGACCTCTTCTCATACGAACTGATTATGCAGCACATTCTTGGACTCAGTAATGGCCCCATGTTGTGGTTCTCTATCACCCTCAATGATAATTGCTTTATCAAGTAGATGTAGGCCTGACCGGTCGAATCACTAGATATCTTTGTATGATCACTTTTTTTGCTTATCTTTCCTCTTTTCTCCCACTTGTGGTTTGATGTAAGACACTGAATGGAATTAAACTCATTTTTGTCCATTTAATGTTGTTTTCATTCTGAAATAACTATTGTTGTTTTTGTTTGAGTTGAGGAAGCTAATAATTCTATTTTCTTTGTTGAAAATAGGGTTATTGCAGTATGTGAAAATGCTCAGAGGCAGAAAAGGAGATGAACCACTCCTTTTTGATGCAGGAAAAAGAAAAAAAATGCAAAAAAAGAATACAGATCTTTTCCGGAGAGCCTATTGTATATATTCTTTTGTAAAGAGCTTAAAGTTTGCTCATATTATTGAAAATTTCATTTGTTGGATGTCGGTGAAGGAAATTGTAGTTTTTGGTATGATTGGTGGATATGAGATGATCTTTTGGCTAATTCGAATTTGGGTCCTTTCGATATTAAATTTTCTATTAATAACTGTTGTAATAATGGTCGNAAAAAGAATACAGATCTTTTCCGGAGAGCCTATTGTATATATTCTTTTGTAAAAAGCTTAAAGTTTGCTCGTGTTATTGAAAATTTCATTTGGTGGATGTCGGTGAAGGAAATTGTAGTTTTTGGTATGATTGGTAGATATGAGATGATCTTTTGACTAATTTGAATTTGGGTCCTTTCGATATTAATTTTTCTATTAATAACTGCTGTAATAATGGTGATTGGGATTTTCTTAAACTTTGTAGTTTAGTTGAGAAGGATGAAGCAATTCTTATTGAAAAAATTCCTATTACTAATGATATTGATAATATCAATATTAAAGGTAATTATGGAGTTTCTATTTCTAAAACATTTGCCAAATCATTATCTTATTCCAATGATTTTGATTTATCTTGGGCTTAGAATTCTTCTACTAGGCCTTCCCAGTCATTTTTCATTTGGAGGCTTTTTCATCTCATCTTACATACTGATAATTTTCTTAAATTAAAAGATTTACGTCTTATTTTTTTATGTTTTCTTTGTAAACAAACGGAAGATAATTTGGAGCATATTTCNGTTTGAGTTGAGGAAGCTAATAATTCTATTTTCTTTGTTGAAAATAGGGTTATTGCAGTATGTGAAAATGCTTAGAGGCAGAAAAGGAGATGAACCACTCCTTTTTGATGCAGGAAAAAGAAAAAAAATACAAAAAAAGAATACAGATCTTTTCCGGAGAGCCTATTGTATATATTCTTTTGTAAAAAGCTTAAAGTTTGCTCGTATTATTGAAAATTTCATTTGGTGGATGTCCGTGAAGGAAATTGTAGTTTTTGGTATGATTGGTGGATATGAGATGATCTTTTGGCTAATTTGAATTTGGGTCCTTTCGATATTAATTTTTCTATTAATAACTGCTGTAATAATGGTCATTGGGATTTTCTTAAACTTTGTAGTTTAGTTGAGAAGGATGAAGCAATTCTTATTGAAAAAATTCCTATTACTAATGATATTGATAATATCAATATTAAAGGTAATTATGGAGTTTCTATTTCTAAAACATTTGCCAAATCATTATCTTATTCCAATGATTTTGATTAATCTTGGGCTTAGAATTCTTCTACTAGGCCTTCCCAGTTATTTTTCATTTGGAGGCTTTTTCATCGCATCTTACATACTGATAATTTTCTTAAATTAAAAGATTTACAGTCTTCCTTTTTTATGTTTTCTTTGTAAACAAACGGAAGATAATTTGGAGCATATTTTTATTTCTTGCACCTATGCTAAGGAGGTTTGGCGATTTGCCCGTTGGAAGCTGTCGGCTGCCAGAATCGAAATCCCGTCGTCCGCTTCGAAAATACGTTTAATANTATATATATATATATATATATATCTATCTATCTATCTGAAATCAAACCTGCCCTATATTTTTCATAATTTAAATGAAAGAGCAGTATACCTCAAACGATGTATCTATCATGAAGGATAAACACAAGCCTGGAGAATGAGACTCGATCAAATAAACTAAAAAATATATGACGTCCGTTTAGTCTGCGAAATCATTTTTATTTGCCGATAAGTTGTCCTATTTTATACAAAGAATTAAATATAGTTTATATTAAGTTTGGTTCAGAAAATTTTCCTATAAGGGTAAGTCCCTATAGTTAATTACATCTTAGATAACTGAAGTCACCTAAGAAAACTCTCGATAAAAATCAGGGAATATTATCTTCAAAGATGTCAAAAGGATATGAATTCTCAACGAGATCGGACAAAGAGGTGTGAAAAGAGAATTGCCTAAATTTGGAACATTTTGATGTAGAATCTAAAGGAGGAAGAACTAAGGGATGTCATAGATCCGGAGGAGAACCTCAGTGACTTCCTAGTCTATCCTATTATTAGGTTTCAATTTAGAGGAGATATTATTTGAATATTTAATCATGCCAATTTTATTAACTTAGAGCTTGCATTTGTGTGAAACGATCACACAAATAGCCTAGAAAATGTGAGGATTTAGGTAGTGAAGAACGATAACCTCAAAATCCTAAGATGAGTTAAGGCTTAGATTGTACGACAGAGCTGTACAAATGCCTAAAGATGAGGTGAGGATTTATGTTGCATAAGCAAACAACCCCAAAATCCTATGACTTAATTGTTTAATTCTAAGGAAGGAATGGTTTAGCTGGGGAAGACATGTTTTACTGTTGAGAATGGTCATGCTTCCCACAATGCTAACTCCAAGCTCGTTGTGGCGAGTTTAAGTTTTCTAATGTGTTAAGTTATGATTTTAAATCAAATGTCCATATGGTTGCAGTTCTTTAAATATTATGGAGCATATTAAAGTTGATTAGAGCGACACCGATTATGATCCTACGGTTCTCCCGCTCCGATATCACTATTTTCTATTNGTTGCAGTTCTTTAAATATTATGGAGCATATTAAAGTTGATTAGAGCGACACCGGTTATGATCCTACGGTTCTCCCGCTCCGATATCACTATTTTCCATAAGATTCACTTAGTCCAAATCAAATTACTAGTCTTAACTTAATGAATTCTGTACTTTTATTTAGACAGTGGGAAGCCTCGTTAGCAGCCGTAGGTTACCTTCTCCGAAGGCTTCCTGATTATCCGATAGAGACGTCTTAATTTAGTTGCAATTATTGTTTGTGATGTTTGTGATTAAATTTTGAGTTTTCTTATATTCTGAATGTTGTGGCGGTGAATTTTAACTTGGTTGATTTTAGTTTTGGTTTTGGTTTTGGTTTTGGTGGCTATCCTAGCAGTTTTTGGTTTTCATGCAGGGAGACATCGTTGTTTAACATACAAGTTTTATAAGCATAAAAGTATAGTGTGAAAAATATAAGAAAAGACATACTGCAAATTGTAAAAGCGTACCTGGCGAGTCTTCTCGTTCCACCACCTGAAATGTCAGTACTTGCAAGATATGTAGATAATATTGCAAGAAAGTTTAAATCGCAAGAGTAGATGAAGGTTTAGCTACCAAACCCCAAGCAATGATTTTGTTGGACCTTGGAAG
>JXCR01136791.1:33376-59552 GCA_002079205.1 Phalaenopsis hybrid cultivar | reverse complement strand
ATACCTGACAAAACTAGAAATCGGTGTAAGAGAAGCCACGTAGTTCTTTCATATTTTCTCTTCGATTACATGCTTTAGGCAGGTCTGAATTACCATATCCCACCCATCATAAATGAGTGTGGTTGATAGGCTTACTCCACACATCCTAAATGAGTGTCATAGATTCCCTTTTGAGCAATATCTCTGAGTTTAGCCTTAGGGCGAAACACTTTATTGTTGGTGAATTTTGCTTAACCAGCCTTCCTAGCATCTCGATTGACTCTGGTCCAGTTCGATTAATACAAGTTATGTGAAAGAGAAGTCTTGGCATCTCTTAAAATTGATTTTTGGGATGTTATCAGGGCAAAGTTTAATTTCATTAGGGTANAATTTGATATTGTTAGATGATTCATTACATTAGTTAAGATTTAATTAATTTCAATTTCAGTGGATTTTTATAGTCAAAATGTACTTTGATGGCATTAATTTTTTTAATTATTTAATAATGATAGAATTTAATTTAAATTTATTAATTCACCCCATTCTAATTTTANAGCAATATCTCTGAGTTTAGCCTTAGGGCGAAACACTTTATTGTTGGTGAATTTTGCTTAACCAGCCTTCCTGGCATCTCGATTGACTCTGGTCCAGTTCGATTAATACAAGTTATGTGCAAGAGAAGTTTTGGAATCTCTTAAAATTGATTGTTGGGTTGTTATCAGGGCAAAGTGTAATTTCATTAGGGTGGCTTATACCTAACACCAATAATCAGCTTAAGAGAGGCTTTTACATTTCTTTTACATTAATTTTTTGGTTACATGCTTCGTGAGAGTCTGAATTAAATTATCTCACTCATGATAAATGAGTGTGGAAGATACCCTTTTAAAGAAGTTGAGCTTAGCTTTAATACTAAGCATCATAAGGTTAGTGCATCTTTTTTAGCTAACCTTTGTCGTATCTTGATTGATTAAAGTCAATTTCGACTAATACTTCTCATATGCAAGGAAACTATGCACTTTTCCTAGTATTTTTTTTAGGTACACACTTCATGCGACTCCAAATCATTAGTATCCCACTCATCATAACTCAACAAGGTAGATACTCCAACCTATTCATGATTGTGGTGTATATCCTTTAAGGGATACATCTAAGTTTGAATTAAAGGCTAAGCACTTCGTAGTTAATTATCATGTAGCTAGACTATTTCCCAGCAAGAGTTGTTTCGTTAAATTTGTGAAAGCACCCTTTGTGGTTGGTTTGCCCTGCTTATCTAATCCCTTGATATTTTTGGCTCTATTAGTCTTTGATTTCCTTATAACGAGACATGTCATATCGGTTAGAGCATATTTCTTATTTGACTGATCCAAATATAATCAAAATGCTTCAATTTTTTTATTAGGTTATGATACTTTGGCAAAATGTGTTATCTTACCAAGATGTTTGGTAGAATTATCATATATAGGTTGAGCCACTTTGGCTATCTAACCATTTTAATATTAAGGTTGGGTCAATTTTTATTGCCCTATCAAAGTGATGTGTTGTACCATTTTAGACCTGTTTGATTGTCTATCCGATCCATGTTTTCAAGTCAGAATATTTTGATATATGACTAGAACCCTGATATTTTTCTCAATGAGATTTTCCTTAGCCAATTCTTATTGAATTATTCGTTGAGACTTCTTCAACAAGAATTACCTTGCTTGTTTTGAGGAATCCACGGTGAAAGTTACTTCACTAGTGCTTATAGAAGCACTCTATGGTTATAATTTTGTGTCTATATTGGCTTCAAGATATTTCTGAACAACTCGATTGATTTCAGTCACCTTACCGAAGGACATAGAGTATCGGTTTATCGACTGATCCATGTCTTGTTGAAATAGTTGATACCTCTCCAGCAAGAGTTATCTTGCTATTTCTGGAGTGGTCTTCAGTAAAAGTTGTCTTGCTAGTGCTTATGAAATCACCCTTGAGGTTGGAACATCTTGTTTATCCAACCCCACTAATATTCTTGATCAACTCGGTTTGTTCTTATTACCTTGTCAAAAACATGTTGTATTGGTTTTTAACCAAACCATGTTCCATCAAGCTGTCTCGATACCTAATTATATCTTGGTGCTTACTCTTTTGATGGGATTACCTTTACCAGTTGAAGTNCCAACCCCACTAATATTCTTGATCAACTCGGTTTGTTCTTATTACCTTGTCAAAAACATGTTGTATTGGTTTCTAACCAAACCATGTTCCATCAAACTGTCTCGATACCTATTTATATCTTGGTGCTTACTCTTTTGATGGGATTACCTTTACCAGTTGAAGCCGATACCCTTCAAATGAAGCACCTTACCTTTCTAGATTGTCTCGTTCATCTAGTAGATATATTGAATGTTCCACCTAAAGACACTTTTCCATGTGGTCTCTTATTTAATCTTGTACTCAATGAGAACTATATTGACTTTCTAGTAAGTTCTTTGCCCAAGGGCATCATTACTGATTGAGATTACCTATGTTAATCCATCCTTTTCCATCGATTAGGCTACTTGGCTATCTAGTCTAAAATGAAATCAAGATACATACCTCTTGTACTATTCGCTAGCAAGATAAATATCTCANTGAAGTTGATACCCTTCAAATGAAGCACCTTACCTTGCTAGATTGCCTCGTTCATCTAGTAGATATATTGAATGTGCCACCTAAAAACACTTTTCCATGTGGTCTCTTATTTAATCTTGTACTCAATGAGAACTATATTGACTTTCTAGTAAGTTCTTTGCCCAAGGGCATCATTACTGATTGAGATTACCTATGTTAATCCATCCTTTTCCATCGATTAGGCTACTTGGCTATCTAGTCTAAAATGTAATCAAGATACATACCTCATGTACTATTCGCTAGCAAGATAAATATCTCCTTGACTATCTATGTTCGGGATACATAGCTCCCTGACTACATAAAAATGTTTTAATCAATGGAAAAATCATTCTCATTCGGCCAACCTTCGATGAAAGCGCCTCATTCGAGCACAACGAGCTTTGTAGTCCCTTGATCTTGAAGTCTCTTGAACTGCATGACTTTATAGTCGGTTCTTTTGGAGAGCATCTCTAGTATTACAACTATTTAATTTTAAAATCGCTCTGACCATATGACTTTTAAGTTGGTTCCTTTTATCAGAGAACTAACGGCTTTATAGATTGATTTTGATGTTTCTCGAGCCATATGACTCTTTTATTAGCTCTTTTACGAGAACATCTTGTCTTTTGATGGTTTCAGCTTCATAGACACCAATTAAGTTGTTTTTCAAGCCATATGACTCTTTAGACTACTCTTTTAAGAGAATATCTCGTCTTTTAAAACTTTCAGCTTTATAGGTACCTACTACAATTTCTCTCAAACCATTTGACCTTTTCAGTCAGTTCTTTTGTGGGATTGTACTATCTCTGGACATCTCTGACTGTATAGTTGCTTAGGTTGATATACCTCCCAAACCATATGACTTTATAGTCAGTTTTGTAATGAGGGCATCTCAATTGGCCGCCTAGTTTCCACTTTAATTGGGATGTATTTGGCTTCATATCCTCCATTATTATTGTGATGAGTGCTTCTTTCAAAGAGAACCATTTCAACACACAATCAGATTTCTTTCAAGAGAGCATAATAGAAGATTCTGGGTACACAAAATAACTCAACCTTCTCCCACCTTTGCTAGTACGAATATAGTCAAAAAATTTTGTTTTCTTCATCTCTATCATTGTGATCAGATAAAGAATTATTCTTTAAAACTAAGGAACTACCTTTTAATTAAAGTCTCCATGTGAGTATTGAAGTCTTATATCAAAAAAGTTGATCAAGCCTTCTCGATTTATTGTGCCAACTAGTCATTGGTCAATCACTTTTTCGGTAAGGATACTTTGGACATTATAGCTACTTGACCAAATTATGAATATTTCACTCATCAATAACTACATTCAAATTTTTAGTCAGTTATGGTATGAAAACATTATAAAAGACAAAGGCCACATGAGATGATTGTTCCTTTACATTCAATAATACTGTTAAGCCACTGGTCAATTTACACCTCGATCAAAAAAAATTTTGGTCTTTATATCCACATGATCATTGTGATTGGTGTTCGTTTGACGAGAACTATGTTGTTGTAGTTGGTTCCCCTAGTAAGGACATTCGTCAGATGATCTCGCCTTCTCGTATGACCCCACTGTTTAAGTCACTAGTCAGCTGCCACTACAATCAGAATACGTAACAAATTATAATCACTTGATTGTCATGATGGGTATTTCATTTGACAAGAACCATGCCAGTGCAGTCTATTCCTTTAGAGAAAACACAATAGGAGACCTAGGTCACACGAAATGATCGAGCCTTCTCCTCTATCATTGCAAATATGGTCAGGTAGAGGCCATTATCGTTCTGTCATTTTAAAACATAGGTAAGACAGATTGATCAGTCATTGCGAATATGGTCAAACAGAACCTCTGGTCATAACATGTCTGTAAATCTGGCCTAGCCAAGTTTTTTTAATCTTCCCTTGAGAAGTCACCCTGACTTCTAAGAAAGATTTTTTTCTCTTGAATCCATCCGACAAGTGCACTATACCTTAGCGACGTAACACACTTGTTAGGGATCCTTTGTTTGCATCACTTTTGATGTCGTATGTGCAAGATGTCAACTTAAATGGTATGGGGCCATGCTCTTTTTTTCGTAGTCCAATACACCCATTTGGACCTCCTGGTACGTGTCTCTAGCGTGGAAACTAGACTAGTAGTCAATTCAGCCCTGATCAACAAAAGCTCACCGTCAACTGAAAATACATATGATCTGGGATATATTTGAATGTCCATTTTAATGTTTAAAGACCAAATTCCATCTTTCTAGATCCTACCATAGTCCAAACGAGGCGGAAAATTGCTCCTACTAGCACTTCAAGTGAAAGGGTCCAACAAGACCACACCTAAAATAGGCGTGGACATGCCTCACCCTTGGCATGACCACACCTTTTTCACTTAAAATAGGCATGTTTGTGCCTAACCCTTGCCATGAAAATGCCCAAAACATGCGTCATCTTGTCCTAAAATGCCTTATCTGCGAGATTTGCCAACTCTCGGCATGACCATGCCTTGAGACAGAGAGTTTGGCATAATTGTGTTGTTCTTCGGCATGACCACAGCCAAAGAGCCTAGGTTGTGACATTGTTCAACCTCGGCAAGACCACGCTTGCGGGCAGCGTGACAAGGATGTGACACATAGCACTTGGCGTAATTGTGCCACTCTGTGGTGTGATCACGCCAAGGCCCAAATCACGAAACCTTCAGTAGAAAGTGAGCACACTGAAATCAACACGTAACCATGTCGGTTTGTCTAATGCAACGTGTTTCATCAAAAAAATCCGCCATAGGCTGTCCTTTATCACCATATGAGAAACTTTGGAACAATTTCTTTTGTCATTTGTGGAGAATTGAAGTGTTGAGAAATCTTGAAATTTTTGGATCATTTTCCATTGAAGAAGCGGTTGGTTGGCTCCAAAAGAGTAGACACTACGACAGAAGAAGGGCTAAGCAACTGAGACATCCATTGAGCAAAGGGATCACCATTTTTGAACCAAGGAGAGTTAGAGATTGCTATTGCAAAGAATTTTTGNAGACACTACGACAGAAGAAGGGCTAAGCAACTGAGACATCCATTGAGCAAAGGGATCACCATTTTTGAACCAGGGAGAGTTAGAGATTGCTATTGGGAAGAATTTTTTAAGGATTTCCAAATTATTTCGTCTTCTTCATCTTCTCAATATGAGGAAGAGTTCTTCGAGCATAAAATAGCAATCTTCTTTGTGACATGTTTGAGGAGATACTGAAGACGCATCAAAGCCCTTGATGGATTAGGATGGATGTTTTTGATGAATCGCTCGAGGCCTGAGCTACTCTAAACTCCCGATAGAAGAGTCAGCAGCCAATGATAATTGACACTCAAACTGTAGTGGGCATGGGCGCCTCCAAGCATACTAGTGGGGCGGTCCCACACACAAAGTATAAAAGAATGCTAGTAAGAGTTAGCTTGTGCGTTAAATGATACTATAAAATAATTATTTTCTAACTTTTTTTAATCTTAATTGGATATGGAGCTGGGACGAGAGCCCATCACTGCTGAGCTACATGCACGTACCATAAGCGACAATCAGACCAAATATGAGTTGNTAAAAGAATGCTAGTAAGAGTTAGCTTGTGCGTTAAATGATACTATAAAATAATTATTTTCTAACTTTTTTTTATCTTAATTGGATATGGAGTTGGGACGAGAGCCCATCATTGTTGAGCTACATGCACGTACCATAAGCGACAATCAGACCAAATGTAAGTTGACAACAAAATCCCATGCATTACATATAAGTGGCAAGAGCAATTATTATTCAATTCAAATAATAATTGAATTTAATTTTACCCCAAACTTTCTATACATTACNAATAATTGAATTTAATTTTACCTCAAACTTTCTATACATTACTTTTTGTGGGAAACCTTCCAGCAGCTGAGATAGTGTAGAACCCAACTCATAGAAGGACTTACGATCCCAAATCGGAATCAGCTCGACTATGAGCAATGGAGAGAGTCTGGTAGAAGCAAGAAGAAAAGAAGGATCTATATATTAGGTTCAAAAACAAAAACCTATGACAATCATCACTCATGCAACCTTTAGGCATCTACATCTATCACCAACGAGAATGAGGTTCGTAGGCAGGTTGTCACATTCGCTGCAGATATTAAAATTCAATATGCTACCCAAATCACTCAAATGAAGCATGAATTAAAGGCTAAAATGAAAACAGAATTACGCATTGTGGCGTCGGGCAAGTCAGAGAGAAAAACAAATCTCATTGGAGGATATTGTGAGGAGGATGATAAGGGCACGAAGAAGCACTAGGATAGTTTTTTACTTTAGTTGTTTTATGGAACATTGCTAAAATGTTGTTTTTATGTACAAGTATTTTAATTCTTTGGTTTACCGCTTTAAGTTTAATTATGTGTTTACTTGTGTGTGTTTATTCATATGATTTGAGTTTAATAACTGCTTGCATTGGTAAACTAGAGTGTGCAATAAAAAAATAGATTTGTATCTGTGTTAGGATTACATGTGTGAAAATTGTAATGATAAATTAGACCAATTATTTTATTTTTTTGTTCATGCAACAACTTTTCCATGACTTCCTGACGGTCACGAAACCTTAAATCATATTTGTTTCTAGTCAACAAATACTCACAGTCTTTCAATGGGTTATCAAACAATTGATAGAAGAAGTCATCGGTTAATTAACCTATGAAACTTACCATAAATTAAACAACAAATTTTTTTTTTCCTGACATTAAACAAAAGAATTTGACTCTTCAATTGTTTATGCAAAGGTTAACGAACACGTATGGTTTTGACATGTTCTGAATGCTTGTAACCGTTGATTTTATAACCGACGACCTCCCATCAATTATGCTTTTAAAATAAACTCATGCATATTACCCATTGGTAAGCCGTCGAACATTCCATGTCATCGGAAACGTCGTCGTTACACGGATTGCGGGCAAGAGAAAGAGCTAGGTCTTATAGACCATCTGAAAGCCTTCGTGCTTTGATCAACCAACAATTATTCAAATAATTACCGATGGTTTTCTAGTGACATTTGAACTTTCCTAAATTGCTTTCAAACTCAGAATCCTAAATTTGAGTGGTTTGAGAACTTATAGCTAAATGTAAGGAATATGAGGCACTTTTATGTGGAAGTGTCTTCTCTAGTATTTTCTTAAAGATCCTTACANATATGAGTTGACAACAAAATCCCATGCATTACATATAAGTGACAAGAGCAATTATTATTCAATTCAAATAATGATTGAATTTAATTTTACCTCGAACTTTCTATACATTGTTTTTTGTGGGAAACCTTCCAGTAGCTGAAAAAGTGTAGAACCCAAGGACTTACGATCCCGAATGAGAATCAGCTCGACTATGAGCAATGGAGAGAGTCTGGTTGAAGCAAGAAGAAAAGAAGGCTCTATATATTAGGTTAAAAAAAACCTATGACAGTCATCACTCATGCGTACTTTAGGTATCTACATCTATCACCAACGAGAATGAGGTTCATATGCAGGTTGTCACATTCACTGCAGATATTAAAATTCAATATGCTACCCAAATCGCACGAATGAAGTATGAATTAAAGGCTAAAATGAAAACATAATTACGCATTGTGGCGTCGGGCAAGTCAGAGAGAAAAACAAATCTTATTGGGATATCGTGAGGAGGATGATGAGGGCACGAAGGAGCACTAGGATAGTTTTTTACTTTAGTTTGTTTTATGGAACATTGCTAAAATGTTGTTTTTATGTACAAGTATTTTAATTCTTTGGCTTACCGCATTAAGTTTAATTCTGTGTTTAATTGTGTGTGTCTATTCATATGATTTGAGTTTAATAACTGCTTGGATTGGTAAAGTGGAGTGTGCGACAAAAAATTAGCTTTGTGGCTGTGTTAGGATTACTTGTGTGAAAATTGTAATGATAAATTAGACTAATTATTTTATTTTTCTGTTCATGCAACAACACCGTAAATCATATTTTTTTCTAGTCAACAAATACTCACAGTCTTTCAATGGGTTATCAAACAATTGATGGAAGAAGTCATCGGTTAATAAACCTACAAACTTACCAGAAATTAAACAACAAATTTTTTTTTCCTTGCATTAAACGAAAGACTTTGAGTCGTCAGTTGTTTATGCAAAGGTTAACGAACGAGTATGGTTTTGACATGTTCTGAATGCTTGTAACCGTCAATTTTATAACCGACGACCTCCCATCAATTATGCTTTTAAAATAAACTCATGTGTATTACCCATTGGTGAGCCGTAGAACATTCCATGTCATCGGAAATGTCATCGTTACATGGATTGCGGGCAAGAGAAAGAGCTAGGCCTTACGGACCATCTGCAAGTGTCTTCTTTAGTATTTTTTTTAAAAATCCTTACATTCTTTGGATTAATTTTGTGTTACGTTTACTTGATTAAGAGAAATTAATTGGACAAACCTAAATTATTATAAATATAATGTAATTTTTTAACAAATTATTAACACAAGGATCAAGAGTTTAAATATCAAATGAAGGGTTAAATAATAGTTTGCATTATATTATGGTGAGGTCAAACAAAATGTTTAAAATAAACAATGGGTATAGACCATTATTATGTTTTATTAATTATGAGGCATTTATTATGGGAAATCCTTGTATATTATTAATTATACAAGAATCATAATTTCTTAATTGCAATTATTTTGTAGCTTAATTAGTTTAAGCTTGGTTTTGCATCACTTGAATCTTTGTTCTATGAAACACTATGTTGGAGCAGGAATGAATACGATTATGATTGACATGTCAAGTCTTCAAATGTTCTGAATCACTTAAATGGCTTAGGAATGAATATAGCATTTTTCAATGTAATTATTTTCGTTGACACATGTTATAGGTTATATATGCTCTATTCATTTGTAATATTCCTTGTGTTATCATGATAACTGTTGTATAATATCAACAATTTTTAAAAATATACTACTTAGATTAGATCTACCAATAAGTGCTAAATCTTATTTATATTAGGAATGGTTTAATATTTAATTGCATTGATTATCAATCTTCATATTATTAATTGTGAAGTCCATGTTATAGTTATCATTTTTGTTTTCAACAATTTGATATTGTTAGACGATTCATTACATTAGTTAAGATTTAATTAATTTCAATTTCAATGGATTCTTATAGTCAAAATGTACTTTGAAGGCATTAATTTTCTTAATTATTTAATAATGATAGAATTTAATTTAAATTTATTAATTCACCCCATTCTAATTTTTATTGGTCAACGATGAAATCTTCTGTAACTGAGGATGGATATTTACAAATTTCTATTTAATGAATTAATTTTGAATTTATCAATTCATTAGATTTTCTTTTCTGTTAAGTTAATGTTGAAATCTTCCAGCCCAAGGGTTAATATTTTATAATTAATAATTAATAAATCAATACTAAAATTATCAATTCATCCCACATCTTGTTTCTAGTGAGATTGAAGTTGAAATCTTCACGAGTAAAAAATATTACATCCGGAGTCCAATAATGGAGCGCCACATGTCAAGTGGTTCCCACCGCAATACACCTGGGAATGTTAAGAAACTGTGCATCTCATTGACACGTGGCACCCTATTATTAGACACCGGATGCATCTGAAATCCGGATGTAATATATTTTCTCCTGTGAGGGAGTTGCGAAATGCGGTCTTGTATTATGAAATATTGTTTTACTTAAATCTCAGGATGGCAGCAGTTCATAGTTTAACGAGACTGAAAATTTTATTTCATTCATTAACATAACACATCACTATAAGCGTCACAAATAGTATTAATTTCTAGTCTCGTTTTTCTCTCCCATTCCCTCAATAAAGACCTAGAGGGAAATCTGCTGCAATAATAAAAACAATTAGATCAATTTACAACTATGAAATTTTCAACTAGCTGCCAAATAGTATCAAGTCTGCAAATGCCTATTGCAGATAAGGTTCGTAAAGAACTAGGCTGCCATTAAAGTTATAAAGAAGATGAAAGTTTTGAGTTTCAGGAGGAGCAAGGATGTTTTTTCTCTGAAATTTTTAGCTAGAAGATGCACTTTATTCGGAGATGGGCCAGAGAATCGTATTCGACTGGAACTTCAGGTCTCAATTGATTTCAATGTCCTCATTAATTCTAAAAAAAATAATTAATTGCAAGTAAACTATTCATTATTTATGTTCGCTAAATTATTTATTGCATTATTGACCCTCTTCAGAATATGTTCAGGTAGGATACCATCATAACAGCTCTAACAAACCTCCATTATGATTTATCTTTATCAACAGAAATTATGATACGAAATTCTATTTATTAGTTCAATTAACATCAAGTTTAACTAAACATCTCAAACCGTGCGTACAATCTGATATATAATAAAACTAAATAATAGATTACACATATGTTATTGCACAGATAATATTACACAATAACAAACCGGCACTTCCAGATTCTGCTGAGCGAAAAAATAACCAGCAAAACCTGAAGAAATATGAACAACAACAGCAAACACAATCAACATCTACAAAACATCCTAAAAATGGTTTCTGAACAAAGTTGTTAGCCTAGGAATTCATTCAAGACCTACGCCCCAGCAAATGTCAAAAACCTCACTTGCAACGGGCAAATAAACACAACGGAAGGAGACTACATTTTTTTGTTATTTTCAGGAGAGTATGGAATCCCAATCAATCTCCCAGGAAGGATACTTTCTCAGCACAAAGTTCTCGGATTCATCCCATGGCGCCTCAGTGAAGTCCAACTGATCCATCTCAGACACCGGAGATGATGCCTGAGATGAAGAGGAAGATGATGAGAACGACAGCTCTGTCTCTTCAACGGAGCTTTCCGGTTTGTTCTCCGCAACCACAGGAATATCCAGATCAGATTTTTGCACCAAAATTTGCTTCGATGCAGCACCTCTCCCTTGTTTCGCCGGAGCTTTCGAAAGCTCCTCACAGATAACCTGTAGCTTTGCGTCTATGGAGGCGTGGAGAGGGGAGCCGAGGTGGGAGCCGTTTTGCCGGAGATTGGGGAAGTTCAGCCTGGCGGAGTCACCGCGGAGACGGTAGGCGGCTTTGTCATAAGCCATAGCTGCCTCCTCTGCGGTGTCGAAGGTTCCAAGCCAGAGTCGAGTGCGGTTGCGAGGAAGCCGGATCTCGGCCACCCACTTGCCCCAGTGACGCTGCCGCACACCACGGAAAAGCTTCAAGGGCTTTGAAGCCGTGGCAGCAGTGTGTTTCATGGCCGCAGGCCGTGGGCTGAGGAAGCTCTGTCGCTGAGGCAGGGGAGGTGGAAGGCTCTGGATGTTATCAGGCAGGATAGGATGTTGCATCTGATGCTGCTGTTGGAGATAGAATTGGGATTGGATTTGTTGAATTTGATCAGAGTTGAGGTGAGTGAGCCCGATCAATGATGAGGGGAAATCCAAGACGGAATTTTGAGAGAAGAGTGAAGAATGAAATGGAGAGTAAAAGGAGGAAGAAGAAGGGGAAGACGAAAAGGTGGGGGCTTGAGTAGGAGAATATGACAAAGAGGGAGAGGGAGAAGGAGAAGAAGATGAGGAGGAGGAGGCAGCACGTTTGATAAAAGGCTCGAGTGCTTGCATAAGCTCCTCACCAGAAGAATCAGAAGAGTAAAAAGGCCAGCTATTCTGTAAATTTATAGCTGCAGCCATGGAAAAAACAGAGAAGAAGAGAAACTAAACGATAAAAAAGAAAAAAAGAAGTATAGATCTAACAAGAAAGGGATGAAAAATCAACTAAGGCACTAAAAAGGTGGCCTTTTTAGATCTACAACGAAAAAAAAAAAGAACTTGAGGGTTATGCAAAAATATAAACCCTGCTTGAAAGCCACTACAAGTGGAAAACAAAAGAAAGAAAATAAATAAAATAAAGTCTAGATCTATACACGACTCTTCTGGGATCTCAGGAAGAGAAATAAAGAGCTAACCAAGTTTCAAAAAACAGCTGGTTGCCTTTCTTTCTCAAAGTAGAAAGAAGATTACAAACAAAAGACGAAGAAGGTATGGAGGAGGAGAAGAGATTAGAGAACAAACCTGTGCGTTTCTTCTTTGCTCCGGAACTCAGCCTCACCAAGCTTTAGGTGGAAAGATGCTTTTGGTGGAGTCTCTCTTGGAGGAAGAAGAAAGCCGTGCTAGGGGATTTTATAAGCCCACCATGGTCACAGGACTTGGTCTTCATATTGTAATTAACTTAATTACCACTGTTCATGAATTCTTGGATTACTGCTGAAAATTTATGAAGTCTTGGTATTTTTTTCCTCCCTCTCCCTCTCCTGCACAAGTTTCTGTACAATACTAAAATACTCTACTACGTTATNGCAAAAATATAAACCCTGCTTGAAAGCCACTACAAGTGGAAAACAAAAGAAAGAAAATAAATAAAATAAAGTTTAGATCTATACACGACTCTTCTGGGATCTCAGGAAGAGAAATAAAGAGCTAACCAAGTTTCAAAAAACAGCTGGTTGCCTTTCTTTCTCAAAATAGAAAGAAGATTACAAACAAAAGACGAAGAGGGGATGGAGGAGGAGAAGAGATTAGAGAACAAACCTGTGCGTTTCTTCTTCGCTCCGGAACTCAGCCTCACCAAGCTTTAGGTGGAAAGATGCTTTTGGTGGAGTCTCTCTTGGAGGAAGAAGATAGCCGTGTTAGGGGATTTTATAAGCCCACCATCGTCACAGGGCTTGGTCTTCATATTGTAATTAACTTAATTACCACTGTTCATGAATTCTTGGATTACCGCAGAAAATTTATGAAGTCTTGGTATTTTTTTCCTCCCTCTCTCTCTCCCTCTCCCTCTCCCTCTCCCGCACAAGTTGCTGTACAATACTAAAATACCCTCCTACGTTATAGTACATGATGGAACTCTACTACATTGCCTTTTACTCAAAGCTACATCCATAAGTCAGCTTTTTGTACCAACCGACACGTGTCCTCAATCAACGGATCNTAATTAAATAAAATTAAATTTAAAAGTATTTGAGGCTACCAACATTAGACTTGTCCTCCAATAGATCTTTTTTAGATTGGCGCTTTGTTTCTTTTAGGGTCTGTATGATCTGCTTAAATTTGTAGTTCAAGTGTTGTTCACAAGGGATTCTATGATATGTTGGCTAGACAACGTTCTTGACGATATTGACCCCAAAGACTGAAGACTCGACAAGATGGGTCCATGAAATCCCAATTAAGTTATGCCTATTAGTAATATAAATTCCTTTTCTATCATTTGAAATATCATTTTTGTTTCTATTCTACTACTTTGATAATTATTTTTTCATCATGTCATAGGCCCTTTTGTTGATAGGCTATGATTCATCCTCTTCCTAATGACCAAATTTGGCTTTGAAGTATTAGGATTTCACTTTCAGAGTGATGAACACCCTTCTTTGATAATCCCATATACTAGATATCAAAATATAAGCAACAATTTTCTACTCAAAAGTTTTCTCAAGTATCTCCCAAGGTGTAATTAACAAAAGAAAAATGTAACTTCGGGAATTGAATCTGGCCCCCACAAATATAAAAAAAAAATTTGTTCTTTGGTCATATTAGTGGGAAATTTATATAGGTCTTCTTTGTTGATAATTTTTTGATGTGATTTGGTTTGATTTATTTTTTGATTTATGCTCTTGATCTATCTAATGAAGACCATCTTATAAGAACTTCAAGCTTTCCTTTTCTTTGTTTGTCTAAGTTTGTTTTATTTTCTCCTTCTAATTTTTTATTTTATTTTATTTGGTAGTTTATAAAATTAGATTATTTGGAAAGGAGCATAATAGGATAAAATAGATAAGTTGGCGACACTAGGATAAATATAAAAAAGAGACCAAACCTAGTTTTCAATAATTTTAATAGTCAATATAAACCACTGCCCCCTCTCACATGCTTATGTAAACTAAAAAAGCTTATAGTTGTTATCAAGAAAAATTCTTGTGTGAATTTCTTATAAACCTAAGAATGAAAATTTATTGGTGATTTTTATAAGTACTTTAATAATTTCTATAAGCTATCCCTTATCTTATGAACTAATAGTCTTGTTTAAAATATTGATATATGAGTATTTATAGTTTACAGCCAAGTAGAACCTTCTAGAGGCTCCATTAAATTAAGAATTATGCTTTCTATCCAAGTCAGTTAAACTTTCTTCAATAAATGGGACTACTTAAATACACCATTCAGGTTGAACAAACCTAGTCCATCAAATAAGGAAGAAGATACCCTATCCCAAATGCATGAACCTAAGGAGAACAATATAAATTGCATACTTTAATTGTTATATCATCTCTCATACAATCTTTTCTAGACTAGATACAATAAAGCGGACTTGCACTCCAAAGTTTCATCTCATGTTGACATGCTAGAGTGGATAACCCCATAAACATTACTAATTAATGCATTAAGAAGGGTATCTTCCGCATGTGTCTGTACTGTAGTTTTTTCAACTTATCATCCCAAGGAACTCATCTCATAATCATATTATTCAATAATTATCGGAGGCTATGGAGGCATTAGGGATATTTTACACCGTATTACAAAATAAAAAAAACTTAAGTCTCAAAATTGATGCGACAAACTTCCATTGTACACACCTAATATATAATAAAGTAAGGATAGCTTGCACTAGTCAGCCTTTTACAACCCTTACCA
Source organism: Phalaenopsis hybrid cultivar (assembly GCA_002079205.1). Lineage (NCBI taxonomy): Eukaryota > Viridiplantae > Streptophyta > Magnoliopsida > Asparagales > Orchidaceae > Phalaenopsis > Phalaenopsis hybrid cultivar. The sequence goes on along the minus strand of JXCR01136791.1, from coordinate 44,257 downwards.
ACTCTCACATCATCCTAGAAAGATTTCATAGTTGACTTCATCAATTTTTTGCCAAAATCATTATGAAAGTAACCATTATGATTGTAATTTATTTTTTCCTATAATACTTTTATTTTTAGCCCTCCCATAATAATTTTTATCAAAAAATGTTGCATAAAATATTAAAAGTACTTATTTCTATCAATGACCATACCTTTATGAATCATTTTTGAAAAAAGACTATTAGAAAATTTAAAACTACACAACTTATAATTCTAGCTATCACCCTATAATGGATGACTAAAAGGAAGTTGATAATTAATCTTGTAAGCAATATTCACAATCCAAAGTTTTAAGCAACCTCTCATGACACATGATTACACTTCCTGCCATAATTGAAATCCTCCTACAACGTATCATACTATAATTCAATTAAAATGATTTTTTTTATTTTGTATTTTAAGGTTGTCAGCCTCTAACAATGCATGTTCAAAAGCATACAACTAATTGTCACCAAATCATGCAGTAGTTGCTTGCCAAGTTATAGACTACCAAAAATTTCATTGCAATAAGATGATAAAGTTCATTGTTACATTACATTTCTGGTGGTTGATCTCTCCTTGGTGTAATAACAAATGCCAAACCTCCATTCATCGACACTCCTCTTCCGAAGTTCGTAGTTGAGAATTTTTTTGAAAAAAGACTATTAGTATTTTATAACAAATTGGCATAGTTGATTATAAATTCTAACTCATAGACCATTCTCTCATTATATTATATGTCTCTCCTATCAAAACAACCCAAAAATAAGCCTTCTTTCCATGCAACCTATTTATCGCCTTGTGAAAAAAATCATAACTTTTTATATTGACAGCAAACCTCTAATATTATACAATTCACTTCAATGAGACCATTTTTCTATAATATCTTGTTTAATTGAATGGATTACCACTAAAAGTGTCTACTTTGATCACTATTGAAAAACTTTCTACTTATTTCTAAATGTATTTAATGATGGTAGGGCTAGTTTTATAAGCAACAAAAGTGGTTGATAGCCCACACACTTGGTAGTTGAAAGGAAGAAGGAAACATGAACCACATACAAAAGAATGGAAAGGCACCCATCTGATTTGACTAAAGATTTCTGTGTAACATAATACAATAATGAGTAGGTATGGGTAAATTATATGCATGAACCAAATTAACTAAGAAATTGTTAGGTTTGTTTTGTTTATATGGGTCATGTGTAGTCTTATATTTGTTATGGTTTTTAGTGGAGCTAAGAATATATGAGTGCAATGAAAAGGTAAATTTTGATATGAAACTTTGCTAAATCCAATATATATTTTTTCCTCTTCCAAGTTTTCTCCCCATTTGACCTTATGATAAGTTGGTGATACATCTGTAAAATACCACTTATATGTGTTTGTACTATCAAACTGTGTAAGTTCCACGAGAGACTAATATGAAATCTTTAAATACTCGTTTAGCTTTAAGTGGTATTTAACTTAATTACCATTTAGTAAATCTAGTAAATTTGAATTTATGTTATTATGCCTAGGTAAATTTCTAAGAATTATTTGTTATGATAGGTATAAAACTTTATTGAATTCAATTAAACTATTTAGCTTGNAGTAGGTAATATATGCATGAATCAAATTAACTAAGAAATTGTTATGTTTGTTTTGTTTATATGGGACATGTGTAGTCTTATATTTGTTATGGTTTTTAATGGAGCTAAGAGTATATGAATACAATGAAAATGTAAATATTGATATGAAATTTTGCTAAATCCAATATATATTTTTTCCTCTTCCAAGTTTTCTCTCGATTTGACCTTATGATAAGTTGGTGATACATCTGTAAAATGCCACTTATATGTGTTTGTAAGTTCCATGAGAGACTAATATGAAATCTTTAAATACTCGTTTAGCTTTAAGTGGTATTTAACTTAATTACCATTTAGTAAATCTAGTAAATTTGAATTTATGTTATTATGCCTAGGTTGATTTCTAAAAATTATTTGTTATGATAGAGATAAAATTTTATTAAATTCAATTAAACTATTTAGCTCTATATTTTAGGATTTAAAACTTCATACAAATATAATATTTTATTTTAGTAACTTATCCTATCAAAATTCATTATGAAACTTTAATTATAATAAAAATATATTTCTTATCATTGATTAATAAGATAAGAAGTTAATCAAATAATTACTTATGATAGTCACTTTAAATAAAACAATATCAGCTTTCATAAATTAATATCATTTTTTTGTACTTATATTAATTATTACTGCATATTTTATTATATAAATTAATGTATATAAACAATAAATTTAATTAAAATTAATATTTCTAATAAACTCCAACTATACTAATTACGTTAAATGTTAATTGATATTTGATAAAGAAATTTAAAATTTGATTGGACAAAATAACTTCTTAATCAAATCATTAAATTTTTTAATCAATATTCACAATTAAAAGTAATTTCAAAAAAATAAAATAATGTTAAAATACATCTAATATTAAAAACCCTCTTCTTATCTACTTTTTCACTCCGATCTGAAACCCTTAGTAAAATGAAGGAAGTCACAGTGAAGTTAACTAGGAAAGGTATAATTGTAATTGTAGTGTTGTGGCTTGATTTTACATGAAGATAGTTTTATAAATTTAAATTTAGATCAATTTTATTGAAAAAAAAATTATTTTGACAATAAAAGACTTACTAATGCCATGCTAAGGTGAAAAAATTGAGAATTTGAAGAAATATTAGTGAAAAATAATCAACTATTAATCATGAAATTTTGTATGACTAGGACAATGAAACAAGCTCAAGTAAGGAATGGAATGGTGAAAATATAGTTTTACAATATTTGCAATATTTAGCAGATAAAAGATAGGTCAACATGGTACTAAGTAAATTTAGTTTTTAAAGAATATTATGGAGACAAATCAAATATTAACTGGATATATGTTTTGCAAATAATACCATTGAAAATAAACTAACTGTAACAAACATTATATAATTAGAACAAGTGAAAATGATTTCTTATAAAATTTATGCAAGTACTAAAGGATGATTTTTTGACTAAGGAGATATTATTACTACTTTAAATGGAATTGCAAGGTGGTATAACAATAACTAGATGTAATCAATCTTTTATTTAAATGGAACATAATTGACAAATTATTTATTATATTCTCTTTTATATCTAATTTTTTTCATAATAGATTTCTAACCTTTTAAAGCAAAATTTCATCATCTTTTCTGAATAATTTTGTAAGTTGATCTACATATATCATGATTTGAGGATAGATTCAAAATATTGTTTTAGATATTTAGGGTTAGTATTAGTTGGAGGAATTGCAAACATTATAAATAAGTAATAAGCTTTATAATAATATGAGCATAAGCAAATGATAATAAAAGAGACAAATCTATTGTAAAGAAGCATTCCTCCAAGAAAGTGGACCACATCTCTCTGTTAGTACAAGAGTTATTATAATCAACTTATACTTAATCTTCCTAAGTCTCTAATTTACTTAAGACAAAATAAACTTTCCGAAAAGGTGAAATGTGGTGGCCTAGACTATGACAATGATTGTAATGAAACAAAATCTTCTCAAATACCACCTTCTACTAATAGCCATTCTCCTTCATACTAACCCAAAATTTACCTTTTAAGACCTTAGAAAGTCAAATTCTACCAATGTTTAACTCAAGAAAATCATGTCAAGGTTACTATTTGAATATCTCTATATAATTTGTTGTTGAAATTTGCTTATAGAAAATTGAAATGCTTTCTTTATAATAATTGAAGGTCATAGATAACTTGACACACTAGGGGGTTCTTTGGTTAAGGTGAACTCAATAATCATTTTAAAGTTGTCATAATAAAACCAATTATAAAGACGAATTTATATATAAAAGAAAGTAATATAATATTCTATAGGCAAGGTTTAATGAGAGTAAATCTTATTTCAAAGTAATACATTTGTTTATTCACCATTTGCATTGTAATGATCTGAAACAGTTTTTGTTGAAATAAGACTATTGGGATAACTTTACATGAAGTTACCAACAAAATAAGACTTCATCAATTCAACAAGCTTATTGTTTGTATCTTCGAGAAATGATAAGAGCAAGTGTACCTTGATCATATGATGATAGTATTGCTTCAATTTTACTGGTACAAAAATGGAGTTCAACTATATGTGGAGAGGGCAGAGTGAAACTGGGAATAGCCTAGCCCTTGAATATGTGCATAAGAAATTTGCACAACATAAATAAAAAATATATATATTTTGAGAAGAGCCAAAAAAAAATCGAAGTGTGTAAGTTGTTACATTTATGTGGAAATCACAAAAAATAAGAAACACCTCAACACCAATTACTAAGGGACATCCAATGACAACTTATCCGCAAATGGAGGAGACCCTCTAAGAGAATTGATGTATTGGATGCAAACTCTATATAAATTAGTAAAGGCACAATATTGAGAGCCAAAATGGGCACCAAAATGTTGGTATTATTAAGGCTAGAAATCATAGTTATGATTAGGTAGCACTTAAGGTCGATTGTAGGTCGGCGATAGAGTGTGTCGGATGACCTTTAGATAAAAAGCGGTAGCATTTGTGAAGGAGCAAGGATTTGTGCCCCCATAAGTTCTTAGAATAAAGAAGAGACTAACACTTGGTTTTCAAAAATGAATTGATTTACAGGAAAGGATGAGGCGAGGCTCAGCAAAGGGATCTACGAGCGAGGAAAGAAATTAAAAAGGATCGGTCTAATGACGAATATGATCATAAATGAGCTTCTTTTAGGCTTCCTATCTATATTGGTGCAATTGAATGAAATCATCATTGGATTAAAAAATTATTTTTCAATTATTTTATGCATAATTTTAAACAAGCCCTGGTTTTTTTAATATGGTCGACCTTCATTATTAAGTAGACAAAGTTCCATAGGGTTGGAGTTCAGCAATATAAAACATTTAATCTTGCATATGTCAAACATCACCATAACAAACAGATAAGGCTGTGAATCATCAACTATTAATCCCAAACATCTTGAACAGCTTCAACAATGGAACAAATGAGCTGATGATGATGATGAGGTGATCTTGACATAGACTAAGGATTTATTTATGAAAACGATAATGATTAAGATGATTTTGTGTTAATTACAATTAAAATTTAGCTTTCATGATTGATTACAAAGCTTTGTTTAAGCTCTAAAGACAAGTCCCCGAGGCGTCATTTTCTGTTTTTCCATACTATTTAAAAATTTACTGGCTCAAATTATCTTTGCACAAATAGCTCAAATAATTGATTTATTTACTAAAGTTAAACATTATTTCCTAAAATTTTCAAACTGCCATTTTAATGCCTAACCTTTGCTTTTTTACATGTATACCACCCAAGTCATTCATCAGACATAAGAAATACTACCATTTTAACTATTAAAAAGTAAAACACAATTTTTAATGCATTGGTGAGGTGGTCAATATGTAAAAATTTAAGTTTAGGTGTTAGAAATGTAAATACACAGGAATTTAGTGGTATGCAAATCTTCTTTTTTTAAGCAGGCATGGCAGAAAAATAATTGATATGAGCTATTTGATGATGATCGCATCGTAATTATTGTACACATTTACATAATTATGATTTAGTTTTCTACGAAATTTTTTATTGATAGGAAGCATTTTGCAAATTTAATTTACAATACTGTGTTAATATTTATAGTTTGGCAGCCAGGAGAGAATTTCCTAACAAAATTAAAATAAAAATAATTTGAAATTGCATATATTTCATTGCATTAAGAGTATAGTATAGTTAACAAATGAATACCTCAAACTATATGAACCGCATTATGGACATGAAACAAAGTCTTTGCTAGGATGTGTACGAAGTACAATTGGAGCTCTTAAGATTTTTCTAATCTTAAACACCGCGTGTCTATAGAATTGAATCTGCATAATATAATTAGTTAGTTGTTGAATACAAATTTGTCATGTGAGGCATGCCCAAGAATGAAGGTGTTAGGAACCTTAAGGGAGAAATAGAGATAAAGGTAGAACGAAATAAGGGAGCATGCATAGATTTGTCGTGTAAGGGTGAATTGGGGTATTCTTGGGCTCTGTGACCCACTTTATATGTTGTAACTAGAGGGTTACAAGAGAGAAGAAGAGAGAGATCTCCCTACAATAGCAGGACTTGAGAAAGAAGCCTTAAGAGGCCAGAGCCTATAAAGGTCAAAAACCCCACATAAATATTATGGGCCCCCTATTTATAAAAGATAGAGGATCAAAAGCTGAAATATTACACATCTGCCCTGCTTTAACAGGGGTGATACTGGACATTATTGTCTTTTATTATAACTTCTCATGTGTGTAACTGATTTTTGTATCTTTTAATGTACCTAGACCTTCTGATATGCAGGTCCTTGAGTCATTTGACCAAGCCGGTGTCGATTGACTATTTTACCTTGATGACGATCAACCTTTGCTTTAGGAAGCTCGCCGCTTTGAGAAAGGCAGTCAGTTGACCATAAGGTGGCTAGTTGACTTGCTTGTCCCTTGGTTATATCTTGAGATCATAGAAGATTTTTTGTGGGAGCTTATTGAGAGAGCATCACATTGGTAGTGGTGAGATTTCTAGAAGTACTAAACTTTTTCATTGGTCGTTGGCGTGAATATCTGTTCCTTGTTGGTCGTTCACCGACCGTTAATCCGCTGGTTGTTTGTCAACTAGTAGTTCTTCAGTCTGTTGGCTTTATGTGTACTTGTAGCTTACTTTTAGAGGGATTTTCTTTGATTTGTCTGTTTTAATTGAGAGTATAAGTTTATCTCGAGATTTATGTAGACAAATTTTTATGTTACATATTAAGTTCCCCAATTTTTGTACTCCTTGATAGAAACATGTGTGATTAGGATAAGGAAATTTTTAATATACAAATCAAGTCTTAATAGCCATAATTTAACTTAATTATAAGTCTCCCTAGATTTTCATGCTTACAAGCCTTATATATAAGGCATACGGGGCAATTCTCATCATCTTGAGTCCATCCCTTCTTGCATTTGCTTGGTTATTGCAATTTCTTTGTAGAGAAAGGATTTGATTCAGTGTTAAAATTTGTCGATTGGGCAAACATATTGGATGAACTTGGAATTGTGGAGGAGTCATTCGATTTAATCTGGGAAACTTCAGAGAAGGTTCAAATCAGTATGAGGATGAGTTGGGTGGCTCAAGAGTCAGTCCATCAATAAAGACTCCTGCTAAAGAATGGGTTAAGTTTGGGATTGAAAGTGTTTTACCGCTAATTGATATACTAATAGTTCGTGGAAGTGATCATTTGGTTAATGAGAAGGGGCTGACTAATAAATTATCACCATTGGATGTCCTTCATTTGGTTAATGATAAGGGACTGAGTGTTATCCTTCATTTTCCTTTTAGTTGGATTTTTAATTCCATGCTCAATAATTTTTGTTTCTTATAGAGGAGGTTGATCGGATTGAGAGCTTGACGATTGTTGACGATAGCCAAAACTTAACATTGTTGGCATACCTTGTGCCCTAAGCGGCAACCGACAATGAGGAGAACATGGTCATCAACTCGACCAATCATTTCGAGACTCAGCATGAAAGGTCTAATAGATGTTAGATGATCTCAAGATTCTTTACTCGCATCTTGGATGAGGTTGAGGTTGCCCTGGCTTGGCGAGATGAGGATTTCGGTGTGGTGCTAGAGGAAATGCAGGGGGAGGCAGTTAATATTTGCCAAGAAGTTGTTGGACTATGAGAAAATACTTGTGTGTTCAGGGTCCATTCTGAGGTTGACTGAGCAAACTAGTTTAAGCTTTGTGGTGAAATAACGTATAGGACGCTGGTTATAAAGGGTTTGGTCTTGGCCGAGCAGGTGAGGATCAAATTGTAAAGTACCAATTGTAGGATTAGAATATAAATGTAATTACCTTTCTAATGAGATAAATCAAATATTTTATTTTTGATCCATCTCAGTTATTATGTTTAGATGATGTTTTCTCGCTAAATCCTCGTGAGGCATTTCCATTTCTACTGGGTCCCTATAATTAGGGGTCAGAGAGGGCGAATTGATAAGTATGTTTTCTTCTCTCAGAGTTATGTCGCTCAACTTTTTTAGCTCGTTATTCTCTTCGATTCATTTTTCTGATGGCTCCAAAAAACTCCTCAGGCTTTTTCTCTAGTAATTGCCACTGAATGATCAATATTGTCTCCATTCAATGTTTCCTTCATTGAGGAGGCCTTCCTCTATGACCACCCAACCATCAAGTTTAGAGCTGCTCGTCGAGATTAGAGGGTGACTAACACATTTGATGAAGTTTTAGTGTTTTATCAAAACAAGATTCGATATGGCTTGCAATTGCCTTACGTCGAAAGCTCGAGGCTATTTTTATTCGATAATAGTTATTTTAGCTCAAAACAAGCTAAACTCGATCACGGTGATAATCACCTATGTTATTTTCTAATAGAGAAAGAGAATCCTGTTGTCTACGGATTTATTCAGTCACATGTTTTCCTTCGATGCAGAATTGAATGGCTAAACCCAATTTGGGATAGTTAACCAGTTTCAATTTTCTGTCTTTTAAAATAAGGTTAAGGTCCAAAAAATATAATTTAATCATTGCCTCATTATCTGAGAGTTAGGCATTAGGCCCATGTTGACATTTAATGCCTTCAAAAATAAAAATGGTTCAAACTATTCCCAAGTTGAGGGGGGATGATATCAACCGAAAACTTCTCTTAGTTCTCTAGTACACTAATTCATTGAATGTGAACCAGGTCATGTTCCCAGGACTTTTTGGCCAGATGATAGTGGATAAGTGGGCCACCTCTGACATTGCAGGGGTTAAGAGAGAGAGAGAAGTTTCTGCCTAGATGGCCCAAAAGAGGCCAAGCCTGAGGCTAAAGCAAACGGAGCTTCTAGGTTGGAAGCGGCAATGACTGGTGGAAGATAAACAGAGGTTCACAATGGCATAGTCAATTTTGTAGATGAAAATTTTATTTACTTAATTTTTATTACAATAATGATGATAAAAAATTTCAACTGGTGAGCTAACCATCATTATAAGGAGGCATTCAACTCATGCTAACTTTGTTACATATCTCTTGGATGAAGCTCCTTCAAGTTAGTGAGAATTTGTGGGGCCATCCAAATGTGCCAATGATGGTGGTGCTGAGGAAGAATCTTTTGAGGAAGGGACAAGAGCACCATCTGTTGCTCCTCATCAAGTTACTTGATTCATTGATTCTAGTTGGCATGCCTCTACTGCCCAGACCTAGTCTAAAATAGATCCAGAGGTAGGATGTCTAGAGTAAGTACAACAACATGTGAGGAAGAAGTCATTTACTGAGTCGGCTCCTCCACCCCCTCCTTCATATTAAAAGAAGATGATTAGTTCCCTAGTTAATTGGGTTCCTTCTTAAGGTCAAAGGACCATGATCTAGAATGTGTTGATGTCTGGTACATGACCATCAGTCAGGCAGTGAACTGATATAGTAGTTTATCATCGGTTTAGGTCTACACATCCACCTTTATGGAGGTGATCTGGTCAATCTCGTTTTTTCAAATCTCTCTAGTCACTTGAGCGACCTGAACTGTACAATAAGGCTAATTGATAACGCTTAAAAAGATGGTAGGCTTTCAACCTCCAGTCGATGTCACTGGACTTTAACGAGATGAGATGGGTCATTGCTGCATAATGGGCAAAGACTACGACCAGGCTTGCTAAAAAGTATGAAAAGTAAGTGTTAGTGGCTGAGAAGAAACTGATTGCAGTGAGTAGGAGATTACTGCAGTGAGTAGGAGATTATTTAAATATTTGCTTAGCTTTAAATGAATGAAATTGTTTGGTCACTTTTCATACCTTTTACTATTTTACCTTTATTATTTATTTTTGATAACTACTTGGTGATGAGTATTTATGTTTGTTGGATGACTCAAGCCTTCGAAAAATTGTCAGTCACTTCTAAATTTGTCATGGCTCGACTCATGTCTTACAATGCCAGTCTCATTTTACTTCATTATGATTGTCACCTCGATCGACCCACACCTTTCACATGAAGTTAAGCACATGTTGTTGCTGCCTTCACAGGAGTAACCACCGAGCTCAGGAATGGGGAGGGAACTGGCATACGTCAATTTTACGTGATTTCACCAACATTTTATCATGAATTTTACCTGTTACTTTTACTTATTTATCACAAATTTACACTTAAGAATGGCTTTTTTGGTCTTGTGCAGGTTATAGATGTTGAATACAAGCATTCTGGAATGAGGAAAACCAAATTAAAGGTGGCCTAAAGTGACGTGACTACACCTGAGAGGTGCAACCATGCCAAGTGATTTATAATAGCAACATGGCCACCGATGGATGTAGCATGCCCACATAAGAAATTTAGGCCTATAGCGTGATGATATCGAGATTGGGTGTGACCACGCCACCTGATAAGAAGTTATACGTGAGCGGGAAATCTTCTTGGAAAGAAATCTCCTTGCTAAATTAGTGTATTTTGATATAAGAATGTTTTTTATGGCTTCATGAGAGAAGTGGAGATATCTGGGATGGAAGGTGGCGGAGAATATGAGAGAATTTGAGTGCTTCTTTTAGTTTTTTATTCATTCTTTGGGTTGAAACCTCGAAGGGTTGGGTATTCAACATTGAGTTCTTTTGAGTTTTGAGAGAGTTTTTGTATGAAGAGGGAAGGTGTTGCTCTTGTGGGAGAGTAGAAATGTTGATTATAAGTTTCACTTTCTTTTGTATATTGCAATGAAGATCTATATGTATTGTTTGTTGTTTTCTAAACAATGTGGGGCTAAACTCTTCTTTTGTGTCTCTGTGTTGTACAGGTAGTGG
>JXCR01136791.1:20876-25876 GCA_002079205.1 Phalaenopsis hybrid cultivar | reverse complement strand
TTTTATCAATTTTGGGGCTATTTTTAAAATTTGATGATTTTGAGCTATAATGGACAAGTATGTCTTGAAGCCATGCCAAATCCATAGGAGACATATGAGGAATCATTTTGGATGTTTAAAATGTTGGTCCTAACCCTCTTAGCCAAGGATTAGAAGTATAGGTCCATTCATATGAGCTTTCCAAAATGAGTCAAGAGACCAAATTAAAGGGGTCCTAAGGTTTAGGGTGTGTAAGAAAATGTATGCAAGCTAGCCTAACTAAGAAAAGACCACCCAGGGTTAGTCCTAAGGTTTGACCATCCTATGAGGGACTCCTCTTGAGCTCCTCCATACTGACCCCACCTACTAAGTGCTAGAGGATAGAATCAACATGTGGAACTTCAAGTTGAGCAGAAAGGAGTTTAGAATTTCTATTAGTGAGGGTTCCTTTTCTAGTCCTCTAGGGACAGTCAATAGAAAAATCCTATGGCTAGACTCTAGGGTACTAAAGAGGACAAAGCTATACCTCAATAAAAAATGAGGTCAACACATAACCCCCAAAGTTTTTTTGGCCAGTTGTTGTTCATCTTTTTCCACCACTGTAGTGCATCCCCCAGAGTCTTTTCTATCTTGTTGTTAAACTTCTTAGAGGAGATTTTTATCGATGGGGTAGGAATTGTGTTTTTCACCACAAAGTTAGCAAGCACTAGTGACTTCATATCGAGTCTCAACAAAAAATAAATATTAAAATTTTCTAATTCTATGGAACAATTTATTAGCCTCATCGATGTCACCAGTGTTACAAAATAACCCTCAGAAGGAGACTCGTGTAGAGACTAATAGTATGGGCTTGAAATTATTGATGTAATTTATGTGCTGAAAATATTAGTGCTAGATCAATATTTTCAGTTAGTGGATATGGACTTTCCATTTCAAAAAGGATTTTGTTTACAAAGTAAACTGATTGTACCTACTACTCCTTTCTGATAAGGACAAACTCAATACTTATGAAGACACCTACGATAGAGATATGATGTTTCATCTTGAATTTATTTTGACAACAGATGTGGTGAAGCAAAGAATGTTTTGAGATGATCAATAGCAAACTAACATTTATCTGTCCACTAAAATCCAATATTTTAAATGATCTTTAAAATTTTAAAGAATGGAAAATATCTATCTCTTGATCTTCCCCAAAAGTGAGATAGAGTGACGATCCTTCCATTTAGTTGCTTCTCATTGATACTTTTGAGAGGCATTATCTCTTTAAGGGCCTTGATTTTTTTTAGGATTGGTGTCAATTCTATGGTGAGTGATCATGAATTTGAGAAATATTCCTGATGTGACTCCGAAGGTGCTTTTGGTTGGGTTGAAACATATGTCATACGCCTGAAGAATCTAAAAATCTTTTTCTATGTTAGGAATATGTTGAGGAGTTTTCAAGATCTTGATCAACATGTTATTGATATATAAACTCATGATATATTTGAGGAGGTCCTTAAACTTATTTTTCATTAAATGAAGGTAAATTGCATCGATATTCTTTAGCTTAAAGGGCATCACCATGTAGCAGTGCCTTTGTCCACCTAGAAAAATGTTTCTTCCCAATCAATAAGACTCATCTTTATCTGGTGGTAACTCAAATAAGAATCCATGAAGTTGAGGATTTGATGTCCAAATGTGGCATCCAGTAACTTATATATTTTAGGCAAATGAAAGTTGCCTTTAAAATAAGCTTTGTTAAGGTCAGTATAGTAGATGCACATCTTCCAAGCCCTAGAAGAGTTTTTCACCATAACGACATTTGCAATCTTTTATAGGACGATGTATCTTACATATAAAATTTGCTTAGAGAAGCTTATCGGTCTTTTGTTCAATTTCTTGTGAGCATTTTGGTGTAAAATTTCATTTCTTTTGGATGTCTGGCTTACACTCGGGTTGATCTTTCGAGAGTACACAATTACTTCAAGATCGACCCCGAACATATCCACTAGAGTGTAAGAAAACTCATCGTCATTTTTGTACATAAAATTCATATACTTATGCTTTTGCTAACAAGTCATCAAAGAATTAAGATTGACATACTGTGAAGTGCGTTCGTTTGACAAGGAGACAAAAATTAAATCTTTAATTGATGAAGCCTGATAGGATATATCTTCATCTTAGAGATCAAAGCTCTCAATACTGAGTCTCCGATGGACATGGTCAAGCTTGTCTAAGGTAGCAAAGTCCCGCTACTTTGATCCCCCAATAGAATGCCAAATCTAGAATGTGTTGGGAACTTGATTTTAAGGTGCGACATAGAAATCATAATCCTAAAGATGGATTGGAGAGGACTTTCAAAGATAATATTATATGACAATTCCAACTTGATTACACAAATATAAATCATATGAGTTATCTATTTAGGAAATACTCTGAGAGTAATGGGGAGAGAGGCTATCCATCCCTTCTGAGAATGCACTCTTGGTAACTCTCGATCTAATAATGTGACTTGCTGAGCTTCAATGAAGAATCTCAAAAAATAATATGTTATCTAATCCCCATCAATATGGTGGATTTTGAGAAGGTGGGAAGAGTCTTTAATGATCATTCAATTTGCAATGAATTGCTCGACAAACACTTTAGTTAGCTCATTGAATGTATGAATGCTCCCTTCTGGAAGTTAGTAAAACCAAGTGTGTGCTTGCCCTTTAAGTATTGTACGAAATCTACTAATATACATGTATAAAAAAAAAGTCAGGAAGACACCACAATTTCATACATGGAAAATGCGATAAGAAAAAATAATCACGGGGCTTAGCTCAGACGAATCAATTCACTATAGGTTTATAAATACAAGTATTAAAATTTAAATATTGGTCTCCATACTTCCATTACTTCCAAAACTTCAGGCCAAAATAGCCGTCCGATTAATCAATATTTTATCCAACGGCCTATAAAGAACAAGATTTCGGCGAGCAGGGGAGGCGGTTCTTGAGGCGAAATAAAGGGTTTTCAGTTTTGATTCCCCCATTAATTCGGCCGCTCTCGTCCTTTCTTTCGTTCTATTCTACCGCCATCGAATCCTCAACGGGAACATACCCTATTTCTTTGCAGGTGAGGGATAGATAGAAAATTATTCTTTTCCCCTCTCCATCTCATACATTTGAGCGAATGTAATCGCATGTGCAGGCTCTGAATCATGGATCCCCGGTTGCCGAAGCTTGAGACCCACAGGCTAATTTGTTCAGATTCAATCTTTAGCAGGCGCTATTGGTTACCGGTGAGAGATCAGAGAAGCTTAACGCAAGTGATTGAATATTTGAGGGCTATTAGCGATTATTGAGTTTCAAATTTCACTCGTTTCACCATCGATTGACCGCTCTTATTTTCTCTCAATTTATTATCTGTTGGATTCCTATGTAATGGACTGCTCAGGTTACAGGTGGGAGAGTCCGTAAGCCAGGCAAAAGCTCCGCAGTGCAGAGAGATATTGGAGGGGAAAGGAAGCAGAGAACGGCATCTATTCAGAAGTTGGCTTTTATGGTAAGCTTTCCTTGATGTGTTTTCTTGGCTGGCATTCAATTGCTCCAGTTTATAGTTCATTCAAATTTGGAGCCTATATATGCCCATGAAATTAATGTACAATGACCAGTTAATCTATGAGTAAAAAATCTAATAATAATAATTATTATAATAATAATAAAATTATTATACAATTTATGAAAGCGTTGCAAAAGATTAAATAAGATTCAAATAAAATTAATGCTTATATTTTAAATTATTTTGTTTAAGATTCAATAAATTGACGGATTTTAATTTTTTTTCTTCATAAAAAATAATTGTAAGCATTAATATTTATTTAATTTTATTGGTTTTGATTGATTAGACTTTACCTTTTGAGTATGAGTTAATTAATTTAATATTTTTTAAATATCATTATTAATATAGTTTTAAGTATATTGCTTTTATTTAACCAAAAAAAAAAGGAAGAAAAGAAACTATGATAATGATTATGGTTTTAATTTTGAGAAGATAAATTTGATATTAAAGTATAATTTAAATAAAATTTTGCCCACGTTATGTGAGGGTTTCATGTTTTAGTTTGAGCTTTTTTTGTAGATGTATGCTTTTATGATCAATTACTCACCCTATTGCAAGATGAACTTGACAGGAAAAAAAATCAAGTTATCTTAGGTATGATTTTAGGGTTTAGGAAATAAAAATTGGCTTCAAAGGAAGTAGGATCAGTAGAGGTGCCAATGCTTCGAAACAGCTAAAGTGAAAAAAAAAAAAACACTCGAACACTAAAATTGTATCACATGAAATAATAATTGGAAGTAGAACTTCTAATCTGACATAAATAACACAATAATAGAATGATACAATCACGAAAGTCATTCAATTTTGCAAGAAACTATCGACAACTGAATAAATCAGTTGAATCGACACTCAAATCAGTGAATCACATGAGACATAAAACATAAAACACACAACAACTCTTCCTTTTTATAGGAATTTTCTGAAGACTAGATTTTAAAATTCTTTTTTCTTTTTTTTTTGAGAGTTATGATTTCGAGTTTTCCATTAATGATTTCGAGTTTTCCATTAATGGAACTCGATCTATGAAGAAAGTGATGAAGAAGATGATACAGTAGAGAAGATTTTTGGCTAAATTGGGGAGAGGAGGCAGAAGAGAAGGGAGGAGAAGAATTTTTTACCAGGGGCGACGATCACATTTTAACCAAACAGGCCTTACAGCTAATCAGTTGGATCTAAATGTTTAACTTATATTAATTACATTTTTTTATAATGGTGGAAGAAGTGTATTGTGCTTGGCTTAGAGCAGATGAGTAATATTGCATACTCAATCAAGATTTTATATTTCCATCATTCTGTGTTATCATTGATTTTGGTCTACATATTCAATAGATGTGGTCGACCAATATTTCAAGACTAATCTTTATTAATATGTGTTCTCTTGAGTTTGGGAGTCCTTTTAAATTTAGGGTGATTATTTGCTTAAGGGTTTAAATATT
>JXCR01136787.1:78107-90758 GCA_002079205.1 Phalaenopsis hybrid cultivar | reverse complement strand
GTGCTCCGGCTGTAATTCGTTAGAGATGGTGACTATCTCTGCCATTGTCCCACCTTCCTGCTACCACTAGTGAACCATAGCAGCCACAACAAGATGTCGACCCTCCTCCAGGCGATGTTAGCAAGGCACTGACCCTCCAACAGCTCTTAGCAAGCTGCTGACCCTCCAGCGACTCCCAATAGGTCGATGATCCCTTTCCAACACCTCAGGTGCCCGCTGCCTTTCATCTTCAGTCTCTTTTGGGCGGTTGCTAGCATTGCTACTTCCTTCGACCAACTTTCAGCAGCCCACCAAGCACTTCCAGCACTTGGTCAATTTGTCGTCGACTTTTTTCTGCACCCTTCAGCGGGTCGCCAGTTATCTTCAGCCTCTTCCGAGCAACCACCAACATTGTTGTTTCCTTCAGCTACCTTCCAGCAACCTGCAAACCGCCTCGACACCCATTTTGTTGTCACCAATGCCTTCTAGTTGTCGCTGACTATTCCTCGCACCTCCCCAACAAGTCATCGACCCAGCCCTGCCAGCACCTACAGTTCCACTCAAGGCACCTTCAGACAGCCACCCGCACTTGCTTCCCCCCTCCAATGTTGCATCCTCCTCTGCCCTTCGTCTTCCAGCAGCCAGACGTGCCTGCCGCTCCTTACGCTTACAGTCACGGGTCGCACCCACCTCACTGTTGATGTCTGCATATATTCTTCTTAGGCCATAGCTCTATCTTGCTAGTCTTGTTTTGATTATCTTGTTTTCATCATTGTTAGAGTCTTGATTGTACTTCTAGTTGTTTTATAAAATTTGCTTTAGTCGTTGTTGATTAACTCCGGTATCATCCAGCCTAAGATGATCGTACCAAACATGTGGAAATTGACCATTACTTTATCAAGGAAAAACTTGATTTTGGGGAGATTTGTATTCAGTTTGTCTCATTTGCTGGTCAACTGGCTGATATTCTCACAAAGAATCTTCATTGTCTTTTGATGAATTCAAGTTCTAGTTGAACATGATTGGCATCTATGCTTCAACTTGAGGGGGAGTGTTAGAAGTTATATTAGAATTTTATTTATTTCTTGTCATTTCATGTTTATTTTCTGTTATTTACTATTTATGTATTTTCTTTTATTTCTGACTATTTATAGGAGTTTTTGTTTTTAGTTGTATTCTTAAAGATATGAGTGTTATTTCTTTCTTAAGTTAGGATTCTAGTAATGCGTATTTAAGCCAACATTTCATATCAATAAATGTATTTTGCTAAGTTCTCCAAACCTACAATATGAATAAAGGTCCGACTCATGGCCTCTTGGGTATATTGACAATGACTGGACAAGATCATTGGATTACATGAAAAGCCAATGATTTTATGCATGCACACTTGGCTTCCTCTTTTGCATTTACAAAAAACAGCAGTTGTATAATCATCAGTTAAAAATATATATAGCTGCAACAATGATTACATGTCCAGTTATTGGGCTAAACCAAATACTTCTAGGTACAGGAGTGTCGCAAGGTGAAGTTATGGAGATCTATTGTGACATCAAACCGGCTATAGTAATGACAAAGAATCTCATATTTCACAGTCGGAAGTACACACACAGGCATCATGAATGACTTCATTAGAGAAGCAAAAGCAAACAAAGGGATTTAAGCTCTTTCACTGCAATACGAAAGAATGGCTGGCAGACATACTTATCAAAGCACCATCATGAGCAATATTTTAGCAACTACATGGCATAATCGAAGTTTTTGAAATGTGTGACTAGTAGTATTAGAAAGTGTTGCCCATTTCGTGTAGTCTAGAGTATGCTAGAACAGCTGATAATCAAGATTTTTTTGTGAACTTGACAAGAAGAAAAATGTCTGAAGATTTATAGATTAAAAAAAAAAAAGAGTCTAGAGACCAAGTAGCCTATAAATAGACATATCTTGTGTGTGTGAAAAGCATAAGAACTTGAAATAAAAAGATACATCTTCTCCACCATATATTTCCCATTTTTATAAAACTTTTTTTCTTTATGCTCATTTCAACTTATACCAACACACAATATATGCTTATGATAATCAATTATTTATTTCACTAATTGGACCATCCTTTACAGTATTACTTGTATTCTTAATGTATGCTCGATTCTTTTGTTTTTAAATTTCTTGAACTTTGGTGTTATACTCATTTTTATGATCAAGTTTAAGGGGAATGACCTTTGATTTTCCGATTAGATGTTACATGATTAAAAAATGTGCCAAAATAGAATTATGTTTAATACATATTTATTTGCACATATATGCACACAAAGCTGCTCACCAACAAACAATGAATTTTCTTTCTCCACTAACCAGTTGATACACTGTTTATGTCTGTAGTTCATGTTCCAAGGAAGTGAAGAAAATGAGAATCTTCATATTTCTTGCAATCTTTCATGTGACTGTTCTGATTATCTTTTAGGTATGTATTTTCCAGCTCACTGAGCATTATATATTGCAAATTAATTTTTTTTAGTGCATCCTTATTTTTTATATTTGTATGTTTATGTTTATGTTTCCTATTTTGGACATTAAAGGTTTTCTCTGCAGAAAATTCCCTGGATCATCAATCAAACAGTGAAGCAACGTTTGGAAATATGGAATATGCGGGTCAGATCCAATGCATGGATAGTGGTGTGGATGAGGTTGAACCAGACTACATTTCCAAAACATTTACCGTTGCCTCATTGATCCAAACAACGGCTCCAGATTCTACAAAAGTTCGAAGTCAAGATGCCTTACACACTACATTTTGTCGAAATGCCCCTTTAGAAGCCCAAAAATGGCACAATCATGAATTATTGTTTGACGAGCAGAAATTAACTGCATTGGATAACGTCTCTGATCTGATGGAGAGCGCATTTCTCTGCAGCGAAAATGAAGACGAAATGATATTAGTTCCTCAAAATGGAATGACTGCTAGCTCTTTTGTAAGTATGCCACACTCTGGGGCTCTGGTGTCAGGTCCAGCAAAGAATGAACTTCCATATGAGGATGGCCAAGCTGCTGTTAGTCAAGGAGCTCATAAAGTTTCAGGATCAACAAATGTTTCTGTTATAAGTAGCAAGAGATTACGTAAGCCTACAAGACGATACATTGAGGAAACATCAGAAATCAAGCCCAGGTGCTCCTATGACAGATTTAAGATGTCTATCATCTGCTCCAAAGAAAAGCTTATTTATGCAAGAACGGAAAGGAAGAATTGCTGGAGTGGTGCAGTGCAGCTACTTTATCATGACTATCCTGGTAGGGCGCATTCTTTGAGGGGTTGCCGAAGAAATAGCAGCAAAAAATTGGTGAGTCATTATTTTCTTTTATGCCTAGTAATTTCTTTAAGTTTTGAGTTTCCGGTAGTTCTGTTTTCGGTGTTTATAGCAAAATAATACTTGCTTGGTTTATTGCACACCTTGGTGCTATTTTATCTGATAATTTTGTCTTATAATTGCTATTATGTGTTGGTAGACGATTACCCAAACTTGGAGAAGCCTGACTATGGAAATTTTTTTTTTGGAGTATCGGTACTACATAGGATCTGATTTTGCTTGTTTTTAATTTTTTTGGTTCTGAAAAAAAATACAAATTAGCTTGTTTTTAAGAATACTAAAAAAATATAAAAATTATTTCAAGTGTTTTTAAAAATAGCTAAATATGTTTTAGTACAAGTTAAAATATAAAGAAACAAAGTAAAAATGTAAACTAAAATCAGAAGTGATCCCAAAAAGCCCCGTAGTTCTTCTATCTTAGATTTTTGGATTTTTTGTGTTCATCTTTACCAATTCAGCACGACTTGTGATATATCGCTGCATTGCTGATCATAGTTATATTCAGGAGAATGATAGGAAGGGATACATTTCACCTTCAGAATCTGCAAAATTTTCTTGTGTTCAAGTCTCTGAAAAGCCATACGATGGATCTGATAAAGCTCCCGCAAGAATCAATAAGCCAAGGAAGCATAACAGGCAGTGGACACTTTCTGAGGTTGTTAGACTCGTCGATGGAGTTTCTCAACATGGAGTTGGCAGATGGACTGAAATAAAGAGACTCTTCTTCTCAACCTCTGCTTATAGAACTGCTGTGGACCTCAAGGTCCCTCATTTCTGTATCTGAAACTATAGCTTCTATAATAAATTTTTGGTGCAGTTGCATACACCACCCAATTCCTATATATTTACATATCTAACACCTAAACATTATTTTTTCCATTTATCCAAATCTTTCATATCACATAAAAAAATACTCTTTTAAAGGGTGAAATACACATTTTCAAGTATAGGTAAGGTGTCATGTGAAAATTGAAGTGTAGGTGTTAGATATGTAAGTACATAATAATTAAGTGGTATGTATGTAGCTCTTCGTAGTTTTTTTTTAAATAATTTTTTCTCATTAAGAAAGTTCTTTGGATTTTGCAGGATAAATGGAGAAATCTTCTGAGGGCTAGTGTTGCAGGTCCAACAAACAGGAATCTGGTTAGTACACTAAAGAAAGAAATATTCAAAACCTGCTTTGTACATTCATAACATGGGCTTAAATAGGGTATTACAATATTTTATAAATAAACCCCTAGACTTTTTTAATATTGCATTTTTACCAATAGGACCCTAAATTATGTCCAATTCTCAACACTTCCTCTCAAGATGGGCAAAAGACATCCACTAAGCCCATCTTGCCAAATAACCTAGACAAATTGAATGAACTAAGTCCTTTGGTGAGGTAGTCAAACACTTGCTCTCCAGTGGCTACATGACTTAGCTCTATTAGCCCGTTATCCAGCTTTTCCTTGAAGAATCTATCAATCTCTACATGTTTGGTTCTATCGTGTTGCGTTGGGTTGTTGGCAATGTTGATTGCTGACTTTATGTTACACCACAACTTCATTCGAGTTCCTTGGTCCACCTTGAGCTCGCCAACAAGACTCTCAGCCACATCATCTTGGCAACTCTTAAGGCCATGACCTATACTCTACCTCTACTATTGAGCTCGCTATTACAGACTGTTTCTTACTCTTCCAAGAGACTAAGTTCCCCCCTACGAACATGTAATATCCTGAAGTAGATATTCTGTCATCTGCACAACTTGCTCAGCCATTGTCGCAAAAGCCCTTAATGTCTACATGTCCCTGGTGCACTCTTCATGCACCTCATAATCTGATACACTGCATCTATACGTCTCTTTCTTGGATCATGCATTTAGTGGCTCACCACGTTCACTGCAAAAAAGATGTCGGGTCGAGTGTGACACAGATAGATTGGACGACCCACCAATCTCCGATACCTTATGATCATCCGATTCTCCTGTCTCTGCAGTCAGTTTGGCCTTCTAGTCGATTGGAGAGACTGCAAGTTTGTACCTCAACATTCTTGTTTCCATGAGGAGATTTATTACATATTTTCTCTGGGACAGAACCATCCCCTCAAGTCAACGGGTCACTTTAATTCCAAGAAAGTATCTGAGCTGTCCAAGATCCTTCACTTCTAATTCATTGTCCAATATTACCTTTAGTTAGGCAATTTATACATCATTATTGCTTGTGATAATGATGTCATTAACATACACAATAAGTATAGTGATGTGATCTTTATATTGTTGAAAGAATATCGTATGGTCTGCATTGATCTATTGATATCGCATTCCCACCATAGTCTTCTTAAACTTGTCAAATCAGACTCGAGGAGACTGCTTCAAACCATAATGTGACTTCCTAAGCTTACACATTTTGTTGCCCACTGTTTGGACTATACTGAATCCTAACGGTATCTCCAAATATATCACCTCCAGTAACTCATCATAAAGAAATGCATTATTCACATCAAGTTGGTGTAACCTCCACCCACCATTCATTGTCAGAGAACCCAATGTCCTTACTTTGCTCGTTTTTGCTATAGTTGTAAACATTTTATCATAGTCAATGTCATATGTTTGATCGTACATTTTCACCCCAATCGTGCTTTGTACCACTATTATCTTTCCTTTTGGAGTTTGTTTCATTATCATGATCCATTTGCACCAAACTGTCTTTTTCCCACTGGTAGGGGCATTTTCTCCCATGTTCAATTTTTATCGAGAGCCCCAAGCTCTTCATGTATAGCCGCTTTCCACTTTGGATCCTTCTTGGACATACAGACGGTGTCAAAGATGCAATGAATGCTTTATGTAAAGTTGATATGTTAGAATATGAAAAAAAATTAGCAATATCATGTTCCCACCCAAGAGGATGTCCAACATTGCGGTGAGAGGTCCTCCTCAAAGTCGGAGGGGAGGTGTTGAGGGAGGAATCATGTCACCTTGAAGTTCTGAGTCGGAGGTGGATGGTGTAGGTGTCTCAAAGGTCAAGGAAAATCGAGACAAGGGAATAGTCGACACAAGTTGCACTGCAGACACCGTTCCCTCATTTTAATTTTTTACTCGTATACACCCCTAGCTCACCTTCAACTTGAATCTCATCACCTCTGGGTTTACTTTTCTTATTTTTAGATTCCGCAACTGATTCATGCCACACACCAGAGATGACATCACTTCCACGTTTATCACTATGACCATTGCTACTCACCCCCTTGCCTCATATCTTCAATATCTAGCGAGTCACTGAAGGGTGATGTCATCTCATGGGTGTAGTATGGTTCAAATTTTTTGAATGGCGTCTATGCTCATAAATAGTCTCTTCGCAATCGGGTTCCAGCAGACATGCTCCTATGGGTAGCAAAATAACATACGAACACACATTTTACAGCTTTGGGATTCCAGCTTCCTTACTGATGGTCTGTTGTGCTTCACAAAACATACACATCCAAACTTCTTCAATGGGAGGATCCCGGTATTTTTCATTTTCATTATCTGATAAGGAGAGTTTCAATCTAACACCCCCAATGACATCATGTTGATCAATTAGGCAGATATTAAAATTGCTTGCACCCATAAGTGCTTTGAGACATTCATTTTGATCATCATGCTCTGGGCAATCTCTAGAAGGTGTCTATTTTTTTCTCTCCATTTCATTGTGTCGGTGTGTATGGACATGTAGCTTGATGATGTATCCCTCGGGCTGACAAGTATTCTCCAAATGCTTTGTTGGTATACTCCGTCCTTTTTTCAGACAACAATAACTTCACTCTTGTGTCATATTGGGTCTGGATTGTCTTGTGAAAGTACTTAAAGCAAGCAAATATATCACACTTATCTTTCATCAAATATTACCAAGTAACATGAGAAAACAATCAATAAAGGTGACAAAATATCGATACTCGTGTGGAACTTTTAGAACAAGACCCCTAAACATTCAAATGCATCAAGTCCAAAACACCAAAACTTCTATTCCCATAACTGATATAAAAGCTCCTAATAAGTTTACTAAACTCATAAGCATCACAAATTGGCTTTTGTTTATTTGTCTTTTCATATAAAGAAGGATACAATCGACTTAATAAACTAAAACAAGCGTGTCTCTTGTGTTTGTGATGTAGCAGTAACACATCTTCCACATTCCTTCCAGATTCCTTCCAGATTCTCCTAGTGCAGCATTCTTTACTATGGACGTCAAAGTTGAGTTCTTCCCCCTCCTGATTCAAGTACCAAGATCCATTATGCTACGTTCCAATCCTAAGTGTCTGACCCGTCACTTTCTTGTGAGAAGAAGATATGAGTCAAAGCTGATCGCGCACTCGGAAGTTCAATCGGCTTAAGAGTGTAGCTTCATGCGACTCTTCTCTTGTATCATTGCAGCAATGGCCCATCCAGTGAAGGGTAGTCTCTTGAGCTATGAAGACATATCTCCTCTAATCAAAAATCGGGTTCAGATGGGTGAGAAACTGCATAGTTCTCATATATGTAAGGATGTTTTCTTTCTTGTACTCCAGATCGCCACAACTCGACATTGGTGAGAAGTGATCAAGTTCTGCCAGTAGTCGCTCCAGCTCTATGGAGTACTCCTAAATCTATCTTATGCTGAATCTGGAACACCCTCATGTGGTTCTCTTCTCTAGCACAGATTTTCAGCTTCACTCATATGTTGCTTATCTTTCGAATGCTATTTACTGATGAGGCAATTGATGGAATCATCTAGTTGAATGGCTAAGTGTAAAGAAAGATATATGTAGTCCTTCACTCATCTCTCTCAACACAGTCACTATTTGACTCGACCCCATCATATATCCCTCTAGTCTCTTCACTACTAAAGTGTCATCGATTTGACATGACCAACTCATATATGTAGTTAGACCATCAAGTTTCAGATCCATATGAGGGAGATCTAATTTCATCTATGTCGAAGTACGTGTTGAGGTAGTGGCTTCTGTCGAGATGCTAGTTCCCTGTATGAGCCCGACCCAAACTTTAAAAATCTCAGGATTTATCTTTATTAGAAGCTCTTATCCTTTAACTCTCGCACTATTTCCGTCTCCCGACATCTGGTCCTTTAATTCTCGCACAAGAATCCAAATCTAGATCACAGGAGAATTTGATCCTTCATATCCATACGCTACAAAACATTGCCATTGTAGGGTCCCAAGCCCTGTACATGAAAATTGGAGGGTAGTCGTGTGCTAGCATAAAATCTGTCAAAAAATTATGACATGAATCTTTTAAATCCTTATGTAAATTCTAAGGTGTCACTTGGAAGCGACGCGTTGTATGACTTGAATACAGAAAAGTGTGTGAAATGACCGCTACATCGACTCCCAGATGTAGTATGAAATAAGCAAGGATTCTCACATTATGGACTGATGCAGGTAAAGAAGTTAGTCTATGAAACTAATATTATAATAAAATATTGAAATATAGATATTCTGACATATAAATTAATAAAAATTAGTTGATATTACGATTCATAAAAAAATAAATATTTTATGTATTCAAGAAACTAAATGGATTAGAAAAAAGGCTAATGAGATTGATAGCTTAGGTTTTAAATATTGTTATTCAGGTAGGAGCCGTATTAGAAATTGTGTAGGAGTAATTATAGATAAGATTTTGAAAGATAATATTGTAAAAATTAATGAAATTTGAGATAAATTATAACACTTAAATTTTTTATTGATACTGAGATTTTTAATGTCTTAAGTGATTATTCTTCTCAAGTGGGTTTAAATATTTGTTCTAAAGAAAAATTTTGGAATGACCAAACACAATTATATAAATGATACCTTTTAAATAAAAAATTTTTATTGGAGGAGATTTAAATGGATATTTTAGCTGAGTGGTATAAGATTTTAGAAATATTCATGATGACTACGGTTTTGGAGTGATTAATGAAGAAGGTAGAACCATATTAGATTTTCTTTTAATGTGTGATTTTGCTATTGCTAATACTTTATTTAAAAAAGGAGATAAACATGTTATTATTAAAAAGTAAAACTAATAAATCACAAATTAATTATTTTCTTGTGAGAAGAATATATCGTCGAGAATGTAAAAATTGTAAGGTCATTCCAAGTGAAAATTTAAGTACCCAACATCGGTTGGATTATTAGTTTTTGATTTTAAGATTAAAAGTTGTAAGATAAAAAATACTAAGAATCATTGTCATAGAATTATATGGCGGTACCTAAAAGAAAATAAAATTAATTTTATGAGTAAATTTTAATGTTTCAAGAAATATTCATAAAGAAGCAAATTCTATGTTGGATAAAGTAACAAATACTATTAAACAAGTGATTAAAGATATACTTAGTGAATCAAAAGGAAAAATTTATATAAATAAAATTAGTTAGTGGTGGAATAATAATATGCAAGAAAATAGAAAATATATAAAGTGTTATAAAAATTTGTTTAAATATAAAAACTTGAATAATTGAGAAAAATATACGGTAGTCTGTAGGAAGTCTAAAAGAGCAATTTATGATGCTAAAAATTCTGTTTTGAGTGATGTTTATAATAGATTAAATGCTAAAAGGGTAAAAAGTATATCTATAAACTAACCAAACAAAGAGAAAATAAAAATAAAAATTTAACTCAAATAAAGTGTATTAAAGATGAAAATCAAAAAATATTTTTCTTAGAAGTAGATATTCAACATAGGTGGGTAAACTATTTTAATAAACTTTTCAATGAAGTTTTTGAAAATAAGATCCACCTTAATGATCTTAATATCATTAATAGTAATAAAATATTTTATTTTTATCATAATATTAGTAAAAAAAAAGTTGAGGATGTTTCAAAGAAAACCAATGGTGAAAATTAGTAGGACTTGATTACATCTCAATTGAAGTGTGTAAATATTTAGGAGGTTGGATAGTTTCTTGACTTGCTAAACTCTTTAATATTATTTTAAATACTAAAAATAATCCCGAGGAGTGGAGGAAGAGTATTTTGGTCATATTTTTAAGAGGAAAGGGGATGCACATGAGTTTTCAAATTATAGAGGAATTAAGTTGATGTGACACTTTAAAACTGTGAGAGAGATTTCCCATTAGTTAAGATAGGTTAAGACGTGATACAGAAATTTCTCATAATCAAGTTGGATTTATGTCGGGCAAGTCTATTATGGAATCTATGCATTTGTTGAGAGGTTTGATGCAGAAGTACAAAGAGAATAGGGGGGTCTAGATGTGTTCTTTATTGATTTAGAAAATACTTACGATAAGGTTCCAAAAGAAGTTCTTTGGAGAGTTCTAAAGAAGAAATGTGTTGATATGACTTATATTCAAGTCATTAAGGATATGTATATTAGTTTTGTTACTTGCGTTCGACAGGAGGATTGACCTAGTATTTTCTTATTTTAGTTGGATTATACCAGGGATCCACTTTAAGCCCATATCTTTTTGCTTTAGTTATGAATACTCTTACTAGACATTTATAGGAGGATGTACCTTGGTCTATGTTTTTCGTTGATGATATCCTTCTTGTGGATACGATTAAAGAAAGAGTTCATGAAAAATATGAATTATGGAGGTCTACATTGGAGTCTAAAGCCATTCGCTTGAGTACAACTAAAATTGAATGCATTGAATATAATTTTAGTAGTAGTATCTCTAGTGGCAGAGTTGTAATTATATGTGATTAAATAATTAAAAGGTGTGACATTTTAGATATCTCAAGTCTGTTGTTCAAAGTGATGGGGATATAGATGGATATGTTATTAGTGCAATTCTTGGTTGGTTGAAGTAATGCATCAGGCCTAATGTGTGATAGAGATGTACGGTTTAAACAGAAAGGAAAATTTTATAAGATGGTTTTGAGACCTGCAATGCTCTATGATGGAGAAAGTTAGCCTTTAAAAGAGAAGCATAAAGCAAAGTCAAGTGTTGCTGATATGAGAGTACATAGGTGGTTGAGTGGCTAGACACTTTTAGAGACAAAATGCAAAATGACTATATTTGTGATAGGGTTGGTGTATCTCTAATGGTGGACAATACTAGAGAGTTTCTTAGATGATTTGGTTACATTAAACGTCGATCATCCGATGATTTGGTTAGAAGAGTAAATGTTTTAGATTCGATTGATGTTAAGAAAGACAGAGGTAGTACTAAAAAGGCTTGAGCATATTGTATAAAAAATGATCTTAATCTATTTGAATTAAATGATAATGACACGCAATAGGATGCAATGGAGAAAAAGGATTCATGTTGCCTGCCCCACTTAGTGGGATAAAGGCTTGTTGTTGTTGTATCCATACGCCGCAAACGCTACGTGGCCTCCATGATTAGCTCTAATAGTGACTGTATCGTGAGTATTTCATGTTGTAATCTTGTAGTTGTCATCACAGTTAGCTATAGTCTCGTCTGTCTCATGTGCTGCCATCCCAGTTAGCTCTAACTGCATCGCAATTTTTCACGCCTTAATCCTGTGGTTATCATCTTAGTTAGTTGTAGTTGCATCTGTATTGCTAGCTGTTTTGATCGGTGGCTCTGTTCGTCGTGATCGCCCCTCTGCGCTAGATGGGAGCTTCGACTCTTTACGCGTACGCCGAACCAGAGACGGGTACGGTTTTGCTCTGATACTATAATGAAAAAAATATTCAAAACCTTTTCTGTGCATTCATAACATGGGATTAAACAGGATATTACAGTATTTTATAAATAAACTCCTAAACTTCTTCAATATTCTCTTTTTATCAGTAGGACCCTAAATAAGGTTCAATTCTCAACTTAGACCGTACTTTGTTTATATAATTGTATTTTTGTCTTTGGTAATAATAACCAGGGGTATTTACATAAATACCACCCAATTCTTATGTATTTACATATCTAACACCTTAATTTTGTTTTTTTGTAATTATACCACTCAAATCTTTCATATAATCATATCTATTTTAATTTCAAAAAAAAGTGAAGTACACCTTTTTCCTTTATAGTCAAGGTGGTGTGCATGTAAAAATTAAATTTTAGTTGATAGATATGTAAATCTTCCTAAAAATTATACTTACGGTTTTGACTTTTTTAATTCAAGGTTGAATCACAAAAGAAACAGGCTTCAGCTGCCGTGCCGCAGTCGATTCTGCAGCGAGTGAGAGATCTCTCTATCATTTACCCGTATCCCAGAAGCCGAAAGCCGAGAATTACAGCTCTGCCCAACATCATTCCACCCGGTTCAGTTAGTAAGTACTGATGATTCTTCCCATCGAAGAGAGGATTCAATTTCTTTTCTTTTTTGTTTCTTGTGTTGTTCTGCAAAATGTAAATAGCTAGTTCGCTTTCTTTCTTTTTTATT
>JXCR01136787.1:65658-78084 GCA_002079205.1 Phalaenopsis hybrid cultivar | reverse complement strand
TTTTTTTTTTTTTTTTTTTTTTTTTTTTTTATGTCTTACTTGTGCATATCCCTTGGCCTATACTGCACAAAATTTTGTGCAATTTTACACCCTTTTAGGGCAAAGGCTACAACATCTCTGTTTCATGTGAAACAAATTGATCACTTTGGCTATGATTTTGTGAGAGGTTTAGTTTATAATTAGGGGCTTTACATACATACCATTCAATTCCTATTTATTTACATCTCTAACATCTAAAATATGTTTAGAACATGTCACTCGAGTCTTTCATGTCATATAAGTGTCATTATTTTAAAATTTAAAAAGTGATGCACCTTTTCATGAATCGGTAAGATGACATGCATGTAAAATTTTATGTTTTGATATGAGGTATGTAAATTCGTAAGAATTGAGTGGTATGTATGTAAATCTTATTATATTTGTTCTGTTATGTGCTGGAAATCTGTGCTGCTGTACGTGTAGGGACTTAATTCATTAAGATAACGGTTATGGTGTCGTAAGGTTCATTATTATCTTCTTTCAGGATAAGATACATACATACATACATACATACATACATACATACATATAAAAAATTATGGAGATTAGTTTAGTTAAAATGTTGCACTATGAATTTTTTTAAGTATAAAGACAGAATCTTATCTTATAACTGAGATGGAGAGGTTATAGTGTTAAATCAAGTATAATGATTGTTCTTACATAGCATATAGAAATATACAACATATTTCGAATGCAAGATTGTGAGTAATTGCTACGAGGAGTTATCGTCGGGTCTCTAATATACCAAGTTTGGGATAGTCATTGCGCATTATTTGAGTACTTTGTTACCATGTACTTAGGATATTTTATTACTCCATAGTCCACCAGGGTACTTCATTATAGCATATCAGGATACTTCATTACTCATAAGAGTTCACCAATGGTTGCGACAAGTGGGTGGTGACTACAGAAGCTGAAAGTTATCGCAATGTCTTCATTCTAAATATAATTGAAATTCGACTCCTCTTTTCTCTAGTGTGAAGAGAGAGGTCTATTTATAGGCTTCAAGGGAAATGTATTTTTGTTCTTTTGCTTGATTGAACGGTTTACGTTGATTCCTCCTAATTATAGGATTTTTTTTTTATTTTATGATGCCCTTGACCTTGAATTCGGTTGATCTTGGACTTATTGGATTTCCCTTGTTGAGACGCTCAATTTGACTGTAAGTGTGTAAAAAATAGCCATTCTAAACCTCCAAAAGTAGTGCAATAGCTTGATCAGGATTTGATTCGGCTCGGATTGGATTAATTTTGATATCATTAGGTTTGTCTCGTAGAGCCGGTCAGTTTGACTATAAGTTTGCTGAAATCGAAGCTTTAGAAAATTTTTAAGTTGAATTGAAATATTTCTTGCTAAAAATACATCGAGCTTTATGTCAAATGTCTCGAGATTCATGTCAAACGATAAAATTAGTTATAATGCATCAATCGCCTTTCTAAGGAGATTTAGTTTGTATCATTCAAAAATAATAAAGAAAATAAAAATAAATAAAAATTTTATAAATATCAAAAAATTTAGTGGTCACGGTTGGCAAAGGGTGGTGGCCACCGACGAGCGTCAGAAAATGCGTGAGAACTTGCAAGAGGCTAGGGTCTGAGTCGGTCAGTAGGTCGTGGGTCAACAGGTGGTGGTCGGGTCGCTTGTCATCACAAGTCGCGGGTCACAGGATGTTGGATAATACTAGTCATGGGTTGCGATCATGTGACATTCGTTCATTCGCAAAGTGGGCCTGATGATGAACTAGTGCAACAATTAGGGTCGTGTAAACCACTCCACAAGAAGGATCTCATGTTAGGTGGATTGTGAGACGGTTTGCATGAATGTTGTGTTAGATATTGCAGGATTATGCCTAATCACACAAAATTGGTGGTTGACATGGGTTTGAGATGTTTTTGGTGCCAAAGAGGAGGTTTTTGCATATAAATAGGTCTAAAAAAGGGAGGAGAAGGCCCTCTTCACCTACTAAGGCTAAAATGTCACTTGGAGTCATTTGGTCTGTTGTTGTGCCACCTTTTGTGTTGGAGTAGTGCAACCCTGCTATTGTTTCTCTTTCTGTGTTGGCCCTTGGGCCTGCTGTTGTATCTCTTTCTATTGTTGCTGCACTTTTTGGGTGAGATTTTTTGCTATTGAGATGTTGATCCATGTAATCTTAACCCCTAAAAATTAGAGAAAGTACCAGATTCTTAAGGATGTGATATTAATGTTTAAAGAGGATGACTTGATATTATTTCAAAAAATGTTTCACTTTTAGAATGACATGATGGTAAAATTATCAGTTCCAACTAATGAAGCTTTTTCCCCTCCTCTAGGATACATAACAAATTACGAGGCAATTTGTGAGTTGGTCTATAGTTTCCATCGGTGCCCAAATTGATTAAGAATCTGAAATCTTCTAGGGTTAGTGATGTAAACTTCTTGTGTTGGGCGATGACAATTGTTCTCAGGTTGATTGTCTTCTTTAGAAAATGGGGGCAAAGTTGACACTGAAGATCTTAGCCAGGCTTGGTCGATTTTCTAATGACATAGACAGTCATATATCCTTCAGGAGCAATGTATTAGATCTTCACACAAAGAATCCAATATGATAATAATCTGTTTGATTTTTTTTTTTTTTGGGAAAAATGTGTGACGATTTTGCGAAAGTCAAGAGAATAGCAACACTATCTATTTCTCTCTAGATCACAATAAGTGAGATACTACTATTTTAGGACCTCAAAGATCTTCAGTTTGAGGTATACATCAATAACTTTATGAGCAATGAATCTCTATTTAAAATTAGCATTTCTATCAATCTTAGGTGAACTTTTGTGACAATGTTGAAGAAATTTGAGAAGCACCTCGAACCTGCTCCAGTTGCACCTCCAAAGTGACCTTTGCAGGAGAGTAATTGCATGATCCTTCCTCCAAAGCAGGGTAAGAGGTTTGACGGGGTGAAAAATCTATTGACTAGTTTTTTGAAGATTCATATTTCAGAGAGTGCACTGAACATTCATGTATTGGGTACCAATATGCTGAAGAATACGAGTCTTTTTTAAACATGTCAATCTCCTTTGTTTTATGTTCCTTTCATCCATTTGATATAAAATTATTTATCTTAGATGATGAAAAAAATGGAGCTTGAAGCGGGGCTCAATCTTTCCTTGACAGAGTGAAACTTTAAATTTATTAAGATTAAAATTTTATAGAGTGAATATAAGTGTAGATATGATTCCAAAGTTGAAGAAGTTGCGGCCATAAAAAATAAATTGATGGAGTGCATAACGAAGCTGTCTACCATGGCAAATTCTCTCTTATTGTAGCTTCAAGATATGGTTAGTACTCGGGAGGAACTGGTGGAGGTACTGACTAATCTTAATCATAGTACTAAGTGCTTAAAGGCTCTGAGAGTGAAGGTATCTTCATTTGAGGAGGAAAATAAGAGATTGAAATCCAAGAAAGAAGTCGACCTCCTTGGAGTTGGTGCAAAAGCTACAGAGGATTTCAAGAGCTCAATTGAGTTCATGAGTATCATTCAGGATTATATTAAGTAGGCTGAAAATCACATATATGTCGTTGAAGTGAAGGAATTGCAATGAGAATGTATTGAGGATGGATTTATATGAGGCTTCCTAAAGGGGGTTCAGAAGATGCATTAACAAAAATGAGCTAATATTGAGGGGCTTACTTGGAGCAAGTCTTCTAAATACCCCCCTTCATGCTCAGAAGGTGAAGAAGCTAAGAGTGACGTGTAGGAGCAAATCCCTAACGAGGAGGAGGAGGAAATTGTAGTGGATTAGTATTTTATGTTTGTTAGCTTGTTTCACATTTTGTAGTCTTTATAATTTATGATAGTGTGTTGGTATTTGTAACTCATCTTTCGCTTGATGCAGTCTTTACACTTTGTGATAGTGTATTTGTTTGTATAGTTGCTGTTCTATTTGATGTATCTTCTAAACTTTTTGATAGTGCTTACCTTTTACATTACACATTATGAGTGTTACTTCATTCTGTATGCCACAATACAATCTCTGATTATAAAGTAACTTGAAGTTGTGAATATTTGTTTAGAGCTAAAGTTAAGTTGTAGTTAGGTTTTTCATATGCACGACTATTGTGTTGTTTAGTTTTCTAGTATTCACATTTTAGTTATTTTTCTACTTGTTTATTGGGTGTGAGACGTGCACACTAGTAAATTATAAGTATTTTTTCTTGGATAGAGCCACATCCAACATGAAAAGGCTTTATGTTTTAACTATTGTATTTTATGTAGGCGCTGCTTAGCTCTCATCCCACCGAGTATGACTCATTTTCTCATTGCATGCTCTATACCTATGCTAAATTTTAATTTTGCAGGTTGAGTCTTTATTTTAGACTTTTATAATTATCTTTTTAAATTCCTAGAAGAGTTTGTATTGAAAACAAGATACGAGCATGATTTTCAAAGTTCATGTTAGAGCATGGAGTTATGTGGCGAGGACTAGGAGAGGATTGAGGTGTCTCATACCTTAATTCCAATTTCATTTTTTATATAGATTTAAGATCGAAAGTTTATTATGCAGAGCTTAATTTTTATTTTTCTTTTTTGGGATATGTTGTCAACTTAATGACACCAAACCTCTTATTATTTTATTTGGTTTGTTTAATTTATTGTAACGTGTGTTTCAAGTTTCACTCTTTTTTTATTATGGTTTTCTTAGGTGGCATTACACTTAAAATCTTTATGATAAAATCTTTATATAAGAACTCAAACTTAAAACATTTATTATAAACAAAATTTAGGTTTAAAATTAACAAAATTTAAAAACTGTCTTTAATTTCTTGAATGTCCTTCGAGTCAATTTTAAAATGATGCATCTCTACATGACTATATTCTCAAAGCATTATAATTGGGCCTCTATGTTTAAGACACCATAGATAATATTGTATATAATATTGCATGTCACGAGGGGAAGTATACTTCTGATTGACTTAGCATATGTTTTATACGCTTACATGGTTGCCTTGTATGGTTTAGGGTGTTGAAGGTTGTCCTAACCCATACAAGTCTACAAGTCCTTTATAGTCAAATCATTCACTCTCTTTCCACTCTGTAGGTATCCCTATCTTATGCTTTGAGAGTGTTAGTACCACTTTATCTTTTTAGTCTAGATAGAATCTTAGGAGCTTAGATATTTATTTCTCTGACGTTAAAGCTACTGGCTACCTTAAAAGACATAAAACATGAGTTATTTACAAGAAGTTCCTGATTGGGTTAGTACGAGTACCTTCATGATTGAATGGAATTAGAATCTTAATATTTTGAGATGACGAATCCATAAAACTTTGACTAGGTTATCACTACCTGTTGTAGATCCTGCTCACCTTTCTGTTGACTACCCCTTTGAGCCCTCCATATTCCTTTGACAAGTTATTACAGTCATCTCAGAACCTCTTTTGTTGAGGAAAGAGTTATCTATTAGATGGTGGTTCTCCCTCTACTCGATAGCTTATCTCTGTCCTGAAAGCAGGAGGCTTCCTCTATCGGGATGGTAAAAATATCCTTGGAATTCTATTTACCAAGGGTTATATCAAACAAGCATAATACCTTTTATCAAGACTTTTTTTTAAGTATCTCCCAAGATGTAATTAACCATGAAGATACATCATCATGAGAGGACTTTTCGAACCAAAAATAAAACAAACAAATTTGATTTTTTTTCCGTTGGTTAAAATATGAAAACTTTATATAAGGATTTTCTCATATAGTTGCTTGAGGTGAGTCAAAATATGATTCATTTTGGACCACTTTTCTCTGGTTCTTGTTACGAGGACTGTTTTATAAAATATCTTCATATCTTCATAGTTTGAATGATGCTAAATTTGAATCTAGAAGTAGNAATGGTCTCACAATTTTGCTTTGTTGGTGTAACTTCCTAGGAGATCACCCTTCTTAAAAGTGCTCCAAGATGCGCACACTTGACTTTGGAGTTTTTATTAAAATTCTGAAGTTACACCAAAAAGGCACTTCAATTTTTAAGAGTATAGCTTCAATATACTTAAGAGATTTCACAATCTCCTCCACCTAAGTACCTGACATCCTCGTCGGCTCTGTATACCCAGAATCATTACTAGGTAGATGGGACTCTAGAGGTAGACCCTATAGATTTTGGAGGTTGCTCCCACAATGTAGCACTTTTTCCCATTCATGGTTCAAGAGGTGGATCCCATGACACAACAATTTGTTTTGTATGACACTTATTTCCATCTCCCGATTGGTTTATTTCTCTGATAACATTTGTGACAGCCTGAACTCTCACTTATCAAGGTATTATTCTATTTGGAGGTCATCCATCATAGGAGTGCTCTAGGGAGAGCATGCTTAATTTTAGAGTTTCTAATGAAATTTCATCGTTACACCAAAATATGCCTCAGTGTTTAAGATTTCAACTTCAATATATTTAAGAGGTTTCATAAATGGTCTTAGGTTTATTAAATGTTATTATCAAACTTTTTAATTTGACTATAAAAAATGAAATTCAAATATGATTTGATTTTTCAATTAATGTGTCACAGCTTCATGTGCATGATCTGAGCTTGTTTGGACTCGAATCAAATTACTTTTGGTGGTTTTAGATTTGTATTGTCAAGTGTCCAATTTGAATTTAAATCTATTGAAAGCAAAGTTTGAATGATGCTAAATTTGAATCTAGAATTAATCTTATTCAAAATTTATTGATATTTGTGTTAATCATGTAGATTTTTGGTGATATGTCAATGAGGTATAGTCTAATTAAAATTATTTTATTAATAGAAGTCATATATTTTAAGAAAGTAATTTCTCATATCCATAAAAAGGAATTAATTTAATATTATATATAAAAATTAATAGAGCATTTTCTTTTGTGGAGGTTTGATTCTTAAGATACANCCATAAAAAGGAATTAATTTAATATTATATATACAAATTACTAGAGCATTTTCTTTTGTAGAGGTTTGTATTTTTAAGATACTAAAGTCATGATATGATGATTGTAGATGATTGCCTTAATCATTCTCTTTATAGGAAAGCAGATAAGTGAACAAAAAGATAAAGGCAAGTTATCAATAGCTAACATACAATACACATTATTAGTGTTGAATGAAGGTCGATTGATAATGTTAGATGTCAAGTGATGGTTGTAGATCTATTAAACTAATCTTCCTTATCAAAGGAGGAAGTTATATATTGAATGCCAATGACCAATAGATATCAAACAAACCAACTACTTGGTGAGTTTCAATTGAGAGCATCATGTTAAATAATGACAATTAGTTTGCTCGATTATTCTCCTTATAAGAGGAGGGACCAATGATTAGGGAAGCAGACACTAGATGCTGATAATTGACTGACACTAGTCCTTTATACGTGTGAGTTCATCATTGATAAAGGAAAATAAATGTTAGGTAATGTTAGTAAATCTAACTAACCCTTCACCAAATTAGATGGGAGAAAATATGATTTTGGGAGACTGTTATCAAATATTGTTAAATAGCTGGCTTTAGGTAATGATGACATTGTTTGTTGATATTTGTTAATTGTCGACATTGATATCGATAAATGACTAGCATTCGATGCTAATAATTAGTTCTTAAAAAAATTTCATGTGAATTATCTCCATCAATATTCTCTCTTGGATCTATTTTGGATGTGTAAAAACATGATTTATTTATTAAATTTTTCAGGAGAACATTCAAATCATTTATCTTAAAATTAGTACTCTTATAAGATAGTCGCAGTTGACTCTCTTTAGTATCTAATATTTTAATTAATTACCTTAATATTTAATAATATCATAACTAAGTAATCTTATACTTTTCAAATTTGCCTTGTCAAAATACTCATTTTAACTATATATCTTATGAAAAATAAATTTTATGAATTGAATATTGATATGTTATGAGATATGAAAATTGAATCAAAACTATTGATTTTTTGTGACATAATTAATACTTAATAAACATTATATTAAACAATAAATATGTCTATTTTAACAAATTATTAATAAAAAAAATGAAATATTTTTATTCATCTCCATTGAAACAGTCCTCCATACTCATCTACATCAACCCTAACCACCAAAGGTTTTGGCCGCACGACCCCGGAGCCGCCCAGGGCCCACCCAAAGCCGGTGTGCAGCGTAGAATTTCAAAATGTGGAATGCTAGGGCGACCATTTCAAATTTCAAAGTCGTTCCTTCCTCTTCCTGCAATCACCACCTCAATCTCCTCCGACCGATCGCCGTTCAACCCGCGCCNCCGGTGTGCAGCGTAGAATTTCAAAATGTGGAATGCTAGGGCGACCATTTCAAATTTCAAAGTCGTTCCTTCTTCTTCCTGCAATCACCACCTCAATCTCCTCCGACCGATCGCCGTTCAACCCGCGCTGCCGGCGTTGAAATGAGCCTTGCCGCCGACAATGACGGCGGCGACGATAACGACGAAGCCGACCATCCTTACCGCCTCTCCCCGCCCCTCTCGCCGCTTCTCCAACCGCCATCGACGTCAGGGCCGCGTCGCAGCGGCATCCGCCGCCTCGTTCCTCTCTCTCCTTCTTTCCTCTGCAGCTTGGTTTTTCCTCGTTTTCGATCCCAGCCACAGCTTCGACCTCCACCGCTTCCGCGCATGGGATTCCTCAACCTCCGCTGCCTACTCCCCTCATCCGATTTCCACCTCTCGTTCCTCTTCTCCTCCCTCGCCTCAGAAGCCAGCCTCTTTATTCCGCTCGCATGGTCCCGACTCTAGTTCCTTTTCCCCGCTCTCCTTGAACCATATTGTCTTCGGCATCGCCAGCTCCGCCAACCTCTGGCAGCGCCGGCGAGAATTCATTCGCTTGTGGTGGCGGCCTGGGGTGATGCGCGGCCACGTCTGGCTCGACGATCGCGTGCGGCAATCGCGGAACGCTTCGGCCTCCCTTCCGCCTGTCCGGGTTTCCGATGATATATCGCGTTTTAGATACACAAATCCCACCGGTCACCCCTCTGGCCTTCGCATCGCAAGAATCATATCAGAGACGTTCCGACTCGGCCATCGCGACGTCCGGTGGTTCATGCTTTGCGACGACGATACCATTGTGAGTCCTGATAACCTAGTGGCTGTTCTCTCGAAGTACGATTGGAGGGAGATGGTGTATGTTGGAGGGCCATCGGAGAGCCACTCGGCTAATATTTACTTTAGCCATGCCATGGCTTTTGGTGGTGGGGGGATTGCCATAAGCTATCCTCTTGCTGAGGCTCTTGCTGGGACTCTGGATGATTGCCTTGAGAGGTATCCGAAATTATATGGCAGTGATGATCGGCTGCATGCTTGTATTTCTGAGCTTGGTGTCCCTCTAAGCCGTGAGTACGGATTCCACCAGGTTTGTGTCTCTATCTTCAATAAATTTCGAATACCCTCTGCTAGTGTAGAAGACAAAACCTCGGATCAAGATTTTNTTGGTGTCCCTCTAAGCCGTGAGTACGGATTCCACCAGGTTTGTGTCTCTATCTTCAATAAATTTCTAATACTCTCTGCTAGTGTAGAAGACAAAACCTCGGATCAAGATTTTCAGCTGCAGGACGTTAACCTCCTCAAAAATTAAAACGATTCACATGAAGAGACCCTGTAACCGAAAAGATTACCATGCGCAGCTTCTTTTTTAATTTAAATACAATGTACCGTAGATCTATGGGTTGAATGAAATCAATCCCTCCTATGCTTTTCTTGTTTTCCATCTCACTCTTACAACACACACTGCTTTAGCCATCCAAATTTCTTACAGTATAGCATATCACTCTAGATAGCTGCTACCTCTTCTATGCTATCAAAGACACTTGCTTTACCGACTCAAAGGTCANTCAAGATTTTCAGCTGCAGGATGTTAACCTCCTCAAAAATTAAAACGATTCACATGAAGAGACCCTGTAACCTAAAAGATTACCATGCGCAGCTTCTTTTTTAATTTAAATACAATGCACCGTAGATCTATGGGTTGAATGAAATCAATCCCTCCTATGCTTTTCTTGTTTTCCATCTCACTTTTACAACACACACTGCTTTAGCCATCCAAATTTCTAACAANGCAGGACGTTAACCTCCTCAAAAATTAAAACGATTCACATGAAGAGACCCTGTAACCGAAAAGATTACCATGGGCAGCTTTTTTTTAATTTAAATACTATGTACCGTAGATCTATTGGTTGAATGAAATCAATCCCTCCCATGCTTTTCTTGTTTTCCATCTCACTCTTACAACACACACTGCTTTAGCCATTCAAATTTCTAACAGTATAGCATATCACTCTAGATAGCTGCTACCTCTTCTATGCTATCAAAGACACTTGCTTTACCCACTCAAAGGTTCNTTCTAACAATATAGCATATCACTCTAGATAGCTGCTACCTCTTCTATGCTATCAAAGACACTTGCTTTACCCTCAAAGGTCCCCCATAACTGGATCAATCGGCCACCTACGATAGTTTTGCTTCACTCAAAATCAACGACTTTGCCATTCCCAAGGCAACCATCCGATATGGAACTCACAAATAATGAAAGTATTCAAGGCCAACTGCTTTGACGGATTTCTTCATGGCACTACCCCTCCATGAAAAAAATGATGACTGATGACACTGGTCATGTTGCTCTCAACCCCACTACACCGCATGGATGCTCCTCAACCAAAACCTTGCAGCTACTCTGTACTCTACCATGGCTGCATCTATACTCCGATGTGTGCTCAATTTGGACTCCTGCTTGGACAACTGGACGTTAATTGAATGCAAACTCCAAGCTTCAAATCATTCTTGGGTACTTAGAAAAAAATTGAAATGCATAATATATCAATGTGGAATCAAACAATTACCTGACAACAGCCAAATCAAATATCGTGGACAACATTGTAGCAGCTGGCTCCACCATTGACACAAGCCATCATCATGTATTAGTTGTATACTCTTAATGGTATACTTGCTTCATGTAAAGCTTTCAAAATAACTATCAGGATTAAGCGGACCCTAATAAGCTTAGGGACCTTTACTAGCTTTTGTGCTGGGAAGAAATCATCATTTTCTATAAACTCTCCCTTGTATCCATCACAGCTGATTCATACACAGCCTTTATAACTATTGTGGATGTGANCTAATCTTCCTTATCAAAGGAGGAAGTTATATATTGAATGCCAATGACCAATAGATATCAAACAAACCAACTGCTTGGTGAGTTTCAATTGAGAGCATCAAATGTTAAATAATGACAATTACTTTGCTCGATTATTCTCCTTATAAGAGGAGGGACTAATGATTAGGGAAGCAGACACTAGATGTTGATAATTGGCTGACACTGGTCCTTTATATGTGTGAGTTCATTATTGATAAGAGAAAATAAAAGTTTGGTAATGTTAATAAATCTCACTAACCCTTCACCATATTAGATGGGAGAAAATATGGTTTTGGGAGACTATTATCAAATATTGTTAAATAGCTGACTTTAGGTAATGATGACATTGATTGTTGATATTTGTTAATTGTTAAGATTGATATTGATAAATGACTAGCATTCGATGCTAATTATTAGTTCTTCAAAGATTTTCATGTAAATTATCTCCATCAATATTCTCTCTTGGATCTATTTTGGATGCGTAAAAACATGATTTTTTCTTAATTTTTCAAGAGAACATTCAAATCATTTATCTTAAAATTAGTACTCTCATAAGATAGTCGCAGTTGACTCTCTTTAGTCTCCAATATTTTAATTAATTACCTTAATATTTAATAATATCATAAATAAGTAATCTTATACTTTTCAAATTTGTCCCGTCAAAACACTCATTTTAACTATATATTTTATGAAAATTAAATTTTGTGAATTGAATATTGATATGTTATGAGATATGAAAATTGAATCAAAACTATTGATTTTTTGTGACATAATTAATGCTTAATAAACATTATATTAAACAATAAATATCTCTATTTTAACAAATTATTAATAAAAAAAATTGTAATATTTTTATTCATCTCCATTGAAACAGTCCTCCATACTCATCTACATCAACCCTAACCACCAAAGGTTTTGGCCGCACGACCCCGGAGCCGCCCAGGGCCCACCCAAAGCCGGTGTGCAGCGTAGAATTTCAAAATGTGGAATGCTAGGGCGACCATTTCAAATTTCAAAGTCGTTCCTTCCTCTTCCTGCAATCACCACCTCAATCTCCTCCGACCGATCGCCGTTCAAACCGCGCTGCCGGCGTTGAAATGAGCCTTGCCGCCGACAATGACGGCGGCGACGATAACGACGAAGCCGACCATCCTTACCGCCTCTCCCCGCCCCTCTCGCCGCTTCTCCAACCGCCATCGACGTCAGGGCCGCGTCGCAGCGGCATCCGCCGCCTCGTTCCTCTCTCTCCTTCTTTCCTC
>JXCR01136787.1:10004-48451 GCA_002079205.1 Phalaenopsis hybrid cultivar | reverse complement strand
CTCCATTTTGGACCATAACTTTATACCTAAGTCTGGGTTTTTAAATTTGGGAGGTTTAATTGAACACAAAATGAGGGATGGGGATTGGGAAAATTTTGTGGCAAAGCAAAATGCCTTTATTGTATCAGTGGTCTATGACTTTCTGGCTAATACCAAAGAGCATAAGGATTGCAAAGCTTTTGTGAGAATTAAATGAGCTTTGTTCTATAGTGCATTGAACAATGCCAATACGAGTTATCAGATTATGCTAGTAATTAATACACTGAATTCCTCAATAGTCAATTTGACTATAACTAAATATTGTTTTATTTAACCATGCTAGATTCTAGAGTCCAGTTGAAAGAGCAGGAGGAGAAATCATTAACTTCCCCATCAATAGTCTTATAATAGAATCTAAAGCCTATGATTCCTTCATATTCTCTAGTATGTTATCTAGCTCACATGCAAGCAAANACACTTCTATTCACTTGAACTACCAACATCATTGCCTCTTCCTCAACTATCACCTACACATCATATACATTCAATGGTCACCCTATTAANCATAATTAACTTAAACAATAATTTATAATTAGAAACACGTGTTCTAGGGAGCTCTTTAGTTATATGATTTTGTTCTTTTCTCATGTATTTACATGCCTTTATATAGAAGTAAGATTGTGTTCTGTGTATGGTTGTGTAGAACTGGTGATGTATGTCCCATTTCATAACAGTCTTTGTTGAGATTTTGGTAGATTTCTACTTTAATAACAACAATATGCACTAGTGGCGCTTGTCGAAAATTAATGGATTATTAAGAGGCTGTTCTTTTTTTGTGCTGATTAATTCTTATGGTTTTAAATATCTAATAACCTGAACTTTGATTTTTAAATTTATAAAACCCAAATCTTTCATATCATATTAAAACATCACTATTTTAACTTCTATAAAGTGAAACAAATATTTTCATGCATAGATAAGGTGACATATACATAAAAATTGAAATTTAGTTGTTAGATATATTAATACATGAGGATTGAGTGGTATGCATTTAAATCATCCTTTCTTATATCTATGTCATCTTCTATCCATATGCATTAATATCATTTTCATCGAACAATCCTAATAGGTTTATGTGCTCATGTTAATATCTTTACGTTTGCTTTATTTAAGCATGCATGAACTTAATTATATTTGATGTGTGCTAGAGAATTCGTGGCAGTAGAGTAACAAGTTATCATCTTAGCATAGTATGAAATCACTCAAATAATAAAATTGACAAGCAGAGGCATCAGGAGTTTTTATATTGAATATCTGAAAAGAGAAAAAATCATGGGGTCTAGCTCAATCATAACGATCCATTATGCATTAGCGAGTACACGTACATGTTCTTGTCTCGCAGGCGGGAAATGACTACATAATTCTTCTATGTGCAATGTTTGTTGCACAATGGCCTGGAGTGATTGCAGTTGGTAGTTATTGGAACTTCAGTACACTGTCTTCGAGATGCTTAATTGCACAACATTTAGGACGATGTGCTACTCTGTCGGGTGCTTCGTCACTCCGCAACGCATGCCCTAATTTAATAGAGTACATCGTGATTTCACAAGGGGATTTGTTTCAACAACCAAGGGGGCCACTGACAGTAGCCGACGATGGCTGACGAGCGGTGGTTGGCGGTTATAGGAGTGGGCGGCGTCCACTGGACTTTCGGTGTAGAACACTGGATCAACTCATTCTGCATACGATCCCACTCCAAGCTCAGGTCTCAGCCCCTTATTCATGAAGAAGTTAAGTTTTTATTTATAGAGTATGTGAGATGTCTCTCTGCAAATAAGAAATCTGAACCACTCCATCGGACGATGTTTTGCGGACATTTGAGTGTCTTAACGATGTTAAAATTGAATCATCTTGGGCTCATTGAATTCGTCTCGCTTAGACATTCAATTTAACTATAAGCTTGTCGGATTTGAAATTCGTTTGATCTTTCAATTTTACACCAAAAGCTTCCAAATTTGGTTTAACGGCTCGATCCGGGCATGATTTGACTCTAGTTGGGATTTATGTCAAGTTCTTATGTCAAATGACAGAACTTGTTGATGACTTTCTCTTTTGAATATAATTAAATGCATTCCCTTTTTAAAAAATTGACTTTCTCTATTCCTCTTCCTCAACAAGATAATCAAATGCATCAATCACTCAAATCCCTGCTCGTGTCATTGATTGTAACACAACTGTTTTGTTTTCACTGATGCCCTAATGCAATCTCAAGAGAGGTTAATCAAACGGCTTAGCTGATAAATGATTATGACTTTCTATAAGTTTATTACCATTCAAATTACTATTGAAATCAAAGGCAAATCTAAACATTGTAGAACAAGTCCTAATTTTTGTTTTTTGGAACTTCACAGTTCTATTAAAATTTAGTGCCTTTTGAAAACTAGATTTTTTAGTATAATTTATTTTTTTACTGACAGCTTTATAAAATTTTTTTTATTTTAATTTCTGATTTTTGGAACTTCACTGTTCTATTAAAAATGTTTTTTGTGTTTATCAGTAATTTGCATGATCATTTCGAATTATTTGCATCATTCTCATTAGGAATATTGGTACACAAAACTTTTTTGCTTAGTTGATTTTTGACTTTCCTGTTTTGCCACTGAGTCCTGAATAATCATATATTTTTTAGCCATCATGTATTCAAAATAAAGTTTGAAAAACTACAAAAATAAATCATAGATTACCCCCATTAACAAACAAGCACTTTTTATAATGTAGGCACATTAGAATGGTCGATTTTATCACTTTTAACATCACTCTAATCCAATATTTACAATCATAAATAAAGAAGAAAAATATTGAAAAAACTCAAGTTACAATAGTGTCTTTCTTCTTCACAAATAAGCACTTAGACCTCAATATATTATGATTTAAATCATACATAATTCATGTTGAGGATTAGTCTTGTATTTTACGATCTCACTAATTCAAAAATACTGTGTTAGCCATGATTCAGCATGCATAGAATGATAACATTGCCTACAACCATGTCTCTTCAATATAAATAAGAGTAAAACATGATTGTAGACAATAAAGTGTACATAAAACCTACTAAAAAATCAAATAGTTAAAGCTTTTGAGCCACATGCAATCTATTCCATAGCATGCAATGGTTGAAATCACAGATTACACCCATATTGTACTGAAGAAAACCAAGAGAACAACATGATTACAGTCAACAAAGACTACAAAAATCATAAAGAACGTCATTCAAATTTATTGCTGAAAGCAATTTAATTACAAATAACAAATTTACTAGCATTCAATGATTGAAAACACATGTAGTGAAGAAAACCAGCAGTACAACATGGTTGTAGTGAAAAAAAATTTATATAAAACGTAAAGAAGTTTCAAAATTATTGATCTAATATTTAATGATTGTGTTGAGAAATTAGGGCGAAGAAAAATTAGGAATCGACACAAATCCAGAATAACACTCAGAGATTTACGAGGTTCGGCAAAGATGCCTACATCCTCGGGAGAAGAG
This sequence comes from Phalaenopsis hybrid cultivar, assembly GCA_002079205.1. Taxonomy (NCBI): domain Eukaryota; kingdom Viridiplantae; phylum Streptophyta; class Magnoliopsida; order Asparagales; family Orchidaceae; genus Phalaenopsis; species Phalaenopsis hybrid cultivar. The sequence continues at coordinate 44,925 of JXCR01136787.1, read as the reverse complement.
CAGCGACTTCGCTATTTTAATATTTAGAAAAGAATACAAAATACAAGATTAAGAATATCAGAATCTAACCTAGGGTTACAAACATGACATATATATAACCCTATAGTACAATATGTAATTACTTAAATTACCCCTGTACTAAACTGCGGGGTGTTGCCCCCGCACCCTCAGCCCACATAATGAAACTCCCCCGATTGAACAAATCTTTCCGCTCTACTCCGCTCGTTGGCTCCGCTCCGCTCCAGCATCTGTCCCATATATGATATATGAGTTATACCTAACAGATTGAATATATGAATTACACTCATGTTATATAGAAGAAAACCAAGAGACCAATGTGGTTATAATCAACAAAATCTAAACTGTAAAGAACACATTTCAAATTTATTACTGAAATGAATTGTATCACAAATAATAAATTCCCTAGCATTCAATGATTAAAAACACATGTTGTATTGAAGAAAATCATGAGTACAATATAGTTGTAGTGCAAAAATTTTATATAAAGCTTAAAGAAGGCCTTTCAAAATTATCACTGAAAAGAATCGAGTCATAAATACTAAATCACCCAACATTTAATGATTGAAAACATGCATTACACTCAAGATGTACTGAGAAAACCAAGAGAACAGTATGATTTTAATCAATAAAATCAATATAAACTCTAAAAAACACCTTTTTCAAATGTGTCACTGAAATGAATTCAGTCACATTGAACAAATTTTCTTGCATTCAATGTTTGAAAATGCACTTTGTACTCAAGAAAATCAGGAGTACAACATGGTTTGTATAAAACTTGAAGAAGACGTTTCAAAATTGTCACTGAAAGGAATTAAGTCATAAATAACAAATTACCGAAAATTTAATAATTGAAAATATGAATTACACTCACGTTGCACTGAAAAAAACTAAGAGAACAATATGATTGTATTCAAACAAATTTACATCAATAAAAAATAACACCTTTCAAATCTCTCTGAATTGAATTTAGTCAAAGATAACAAATACCCTAGCTTCAATGAATGAAAACATAGATTACACCCACATTATACTTAAGAAAAACAAAGAGCACAACATGATTGTAGTAAGCAAAGTCTGCATAACACCTAAAGAAGACCTTTCAAAATTATCACTGAACGCTTCCGAGTCATATTTAATCAACAGTCTAGCATGAAATGGTTGAAATTATGGATTCCAATTATGCTGCACTGAAGAAAATCAACAATATATTATTGTCATGTTCAACAAACTCTACATAAAACCTAGAGAACACCATTCCTAATCGCCACTAAAATATTCTGCCTTATATGCCATGAATAAAAACCAATAAACGTGGAGTACAAGCATGTATACTCGAGAAAAGTATGAGTACAGACAAAGTTCCCAATGAAATCTTTCTAAGAAGTACAAACTTTATTTTTTAAGGAAAATACTAAACATCCTAGCAAGTATTATACTGAAGGATGTTATAAACCTGCAGATAGCTTCAACCCTTCTTCTTCATTCATGTTCCCACTATGCATCTTCTTCTTCTAAGATTTTGGTGACATACTACTATTTCATTTTCCACTCTTTTTTTATTTTGGCCATAGAAGTATTTCCTCCTGCATTTTCTTTTAAAATCCATATAGGAGCATGTCTGGTCGGGTCGAGTCTGGTCAGGACCACATGTCAAATCAAGATTGGAGTCAGAACATAAACTTAGCTCTAAATTCCACACTTAGTATTTTCTCGCAAGACAAGGCCACCTCGTATTCTCTTCTTTTTTTGTTCTTTTCTGTTCCTGCTGAGACGTGCAGGGTGAGACAACCGTTTCCTTTCTTCTCTCATCTCAAGATCAATGACGTGCGAAACGTGCAAAGACATGCGGGATCTGTTTTTCTATCTGTTCGAGATTTGGGATTCTTTCATCCTCTTTTTAATTCGACGCCAAGACGTGCAAAGCTGAGATCTTTTTTTGGTCCGTAGTCCTCCTTGGCTCCCATTGCCACCGTGGTAAAGATTTGTACACCAGTTTCTGTTCCTCCGCTTTAGCAGCAGGCGCAGATCTCTGTCCGAGTTTGCTGGAGAGTCGCCTAAGTACTATGACCGGCGCCAAATACCCCTTAGATTCTTTTGAAGGTTGCAACTCAGGTGGCTGCTGCGTCAATTAATTGCGCAAAACTCTTCCCTACACCGCATTAACACAAAAGTTTAATGGACAAAATTATGAGGAGTCGGCTCAGTGCTGAAAATTGGTCATTGAATGTTGAAGCAACAAAAGCTGTTGTAGGAGTTCCTTGCCAGCGAAAATAGAAGTTTGAGACTTAACTTGTCGTTGTGTGCCTATCAATTTAGGCTTAGTTTGAAGAGGCAGTGAAGTTCCGATCCATTCAGTTGGAGCGAATGCTGATGAAATTTTTGTTTGGTTTTCACAAGAACAGTAAATTTTCAGTATTTCAGATTGCAGCTGGTCTCTTTCCATTTGACAAATGCAACTTTTAAAAGAAATATAGTGGATCTAGCCATTGTTGGAAATGAGGCTTTAATGAAACCAATCATTAAAAAGGTACACTTATTCCCTTCATTGCGATGCTTATCAAATTTAATGAAACCAATCATTAGAAAGCTACACATAGTACTTGCTATTGCTGGAGATTTCTGGAAAGGCGAAAATCCTCCTCAAATGTTTGAGTTAAAAAATTGAACTTTATCATGCAAAATGGTTGTGATGTCGCAACCTTTTTCAATGAATTGGTGATACTATGACAATAGCTCGATTTGTGCTGCAATAATATTTTGGAAAAATAAAAAACTACAATGACTGTGCATGTCACAAGAGAAAAAAAATGATAGGTTTTATATGTTCCTTGCTTGAGTTGATGAAGGTTTAGATGAAGTATGAGGTCACATTCTTGGCAGAGGACCCTTACAACATTGGAGAAGTTTTCTTTGAAGTAAGAAAGCATGGATGAATGCTATTCTGCATGACAAGGAAAGTATGTCCAATCGGGAAATTGAGAACTCGGCCCTAATCTCCTAAGACATCAACTCCGAAAGGAACCATTGGAAAAATTTGTGGTGCAAACAATGTGAGAAATTGTGGCATACAAGAGAGTCTTATTGCAAACATAACGAGTAAATTGGAAGACCAAGTTTAAACATAATGGTCGTGCCCATTAGAAATCTACAAGAAATACTCGAGAGAACTCGAAAGCAATTCTTTTCACCAAGTCACAGTTGAAACATTGATATAAGATATTCTATGACCCAATCCTTCTTTTTACCTCAGAAGGATATTTTTCAATTTTATCAATGATTATACTATATTGAGTTGGGTGTTCTTTATGAGAAAAAGATTCGAAGTAAAAAAAAAAAAAAATCTTCAAGGACTTCTACATTGTGGTACATACATAAGTTCAATAGGCATTCAAATATTATGGTTTGATGGTGTTTCTGAGTGCTCTAAAAATTATTAGAACTAGTTCTCTTTAAAAGGGAATTATTCACTAAAGTTTATGCATTTATATCACATAATAAAATGGGATGACTGAAAGAAACAAACACAATTTGGAAGTTGCTAGGTGTACATAAATAAGTGCCAGAGATGGTGTTAGGAGGCCTATACAAATTATTATCTATTACACCATCCTTCTCTGTCTCAAAAGGATAATTTTCAATTTTATCAATAATTATGCTAGATTGAGTTTGGAGCTTTTAATGAAATAAAGTTCTAAGTAAAAATAAATCTTTAAAGAATACTATGATACAAACACAATTTCGAAAGATATTCAAATATTATGATGTGATGATAGTCATGAGTAATTTTAAAATTTATTGGAACTAATTCTTTCTTTAAAAATGGAATTATTCTCTAAAATTTATGCATTGATACCACAATAAAATGGGACGGTTGAGAAAAACCTTTTGCAATTTGATAGGTGTATATAAATAAATTTTCATTATGGGCCAAAGGTGTTAACAAGCCCAATGCGCCTTGATAACCCATTCTTCCAAAACATAGCTTTCGGGTTGACCAAATAGGCTGACTTGTCGAACTGACTAGTCGCATGCCAACTGTACTAGCTTAACTAGCAAGTACATGTTGTCATGTATCAGTTATCAGTTTAACTAATTAGGTTGACCTATTAAACTGAACAACCGTGTACTAACTATGAATACAAAAAGATAATATGTTTGATATTGCTTAACTATATGTCATTTATTCTTTACTTTTTATTAGTATGGCATCATTAGGTTGCATTGGCAGATTTTGTAATGTGCTAAAAACATTTAATATTCTCTTTGTAGCACAACAAGAGATAAATTATCTCTAGCCCTGTAAATAGACGTGTTATCCAACCCTTAGGAAGATTAGATCTCTTTCTCTCTCTCTCTCTCTCTCTCTCTCTCTCTCTCTCTCTCTCTCTCTCATTTCTTCTTCTCTATCAAAAGAGTGTACATTCCATTCCTCATTACTTTCTCTAAGGGCCCTACCTAAATTATTTGGGTCCGTGCAAAATTCACGTTTTAACATCCTAAAATATGTGGTGAGTATGTAAATTATACTCAAGTCCAAATAAAATCTTTGTGCGGGGAAAAATAAATGTAACATGGATTGTATTAGAGAGTTTGTAATGCAACAAATTAATGAACTAAAGGAATAGATAAATACAATGAAATGAGAAATATAGGAAAATGGATGCCCGAAATGCTATGAAGCATCAGCAAGCACACAGGTATATCGTCGCTCAAGTAATATACAGATTTGAGTATGCGTATTGATCCTACGAGGAACGTGTTTAATTTTTAAATAATTAAAAGTTATAGTTTTCTAGTCCTCAACTTAGCTAGAAAGGTTGGAGTTTAAGTGAATTTCAAAGTTATTAAATCCTAAATTTGGCAAGAAAGAATCTTAACTATGTTTTGAGGTCGTGCCATAATGCCATGCTTATCAGTGTTACATCACTCTTGAGTCATAACACCTAGGCATTGGGAAAAATTGTGTTCACATAGTCACCTTTGCTATTTTTTTTTGTAAATTTATGGTTCTTAATTGTCATAGACCAATTCTAGACCCTATACTATAGTGTTGCCTCCAACATCGCAGTGCTCCATCAATGAATTGATGGTGACCATTTGCAATGGCTAGTGTTGCTTTTTGACTTGGTCAAACTCCAATGCCAACGTTGTGACACTAATTTGTCTATGTATAGGGGTCGGGTCCAAAACTGAATTTCACACCTTAGCCTTTAGATTCATTGTTTCCTAGAGCTATCTTCCTCTTTTCTCAATTTTCACGCTCTCTTTTCTTTGTGAAGAAATGGCATAGACCTCAAGAGCAAAATGCAAGAAGAAGGCTTCAGGATCATTCGACAACAATAATGTCATAAATGCAAAGCACAAGGAAGGTACAAAGACTCCATTTTGGACCATAACTTTATACCTAAGTCTGGGTTTTTAAATTTGGGAGGTTTAATTGAACACAAAATGAGGGATGGGGATTGGGAAAATTTGTGGTGAAACAAAATGTCTTTATTGTATTAGTGGTCTATGACTTTCTAGCTAACACCAAAGAACATATGGATTAAAAAGCTTTTGTGAGAAGTAAATGAGCTTTGTTCTATAGTGCATTGAACAATGCCAATACGAGTTATCAGATTATGCCATTAGTTGATACACTAAATTTCTCAATAGTCAATTTGACTATAACAAAATATTGTTTTATTTAACCATGCTTGATTCTAGAGTCCAGTGGAAAGAGCAGGAGGAGAAATCATTAACTTCCCCATCAATAGTCTTATAATAGAATCCAAAGCCTATGATTCCTTCATATTCTCTAGTATGTTATCTAGCTCACATGCGAGCAAAGTAACTAAAGGTTGAACTCATTAAACTACAAAATCCAAAAGCAACCGACAATTGATATCATTCATGTCACCACGACCACTGTCCTTTATATAATTAGGATAACACGACAGTCGAAACCAGCCTCCCTGCTCTAATCTATTATTTATGTATGAATACATGGGCTTTGTTGGATGAGGGAGAGGAGCAAATCTTTTTGAAACACGCTATTATAAAGAAGAGCATCCACTTTTTCAAAAGTTCAAGGGGGAGATACCTCTAGCTTAACCATTAGCGCCATTCTCATGTTTACCTCATTCTATCTTTAGGTAGATGTAGGAGCTTAGCAAAGATGCATTATCCTTGGGCAAAATGTAGATCATCTGAGCTTTTAGATAGCATTTAGATCACCTGGAGACACAACATCACCATCAGTCTGCATGACATGAGCAAATGTTTACTCATTATTTTGTGTTGAGGTAGGCGTGCTACTTGTAGCCTCCTCCTTATCACTTCTATTCCAAGGCTGAACCTATTGGACTTAAGTATATTGCTAAAAATAGAAATTGAAAAATCAAAATCGATTTGAGTAGGAAAGGGTTGGTATTGAAAAGTACTAACAAAACCATCAGTAGAGGAAATCCCATTAAGTATTAACAATCCTACCATAGAAGCCACCTCCGTTGAACTCGAACCTATTATCATCCAAGTGGTTCAGAACAACCATTTTGGGGGATCACCCACAAAAGATTTTAACCACCACCTAGCTAGTTTTCTTGAATTGTGTGTCACTTTCAGGTATAATAATATCTCCAACAATGTTGTTTGTACTAAAGATATTCTTTTTCTCACTTAGGGATATAGCTAAGAAGAGGTTAAACTCTTTAGAACCAAGATCAATCACCAACTGGAATGACCTAGCCCAAAATCTCCTAGACAAATATTTCTCCTCATCTAAGATTACCTAACTTAGAAGTGATCACAATCTTTACCCAACTAGATGGAGAGTTGATCAATGAAGCTTAATAAACATTTAAGGAACTTCATATGAAGCGCCAACACCACACCCTACTTGATTGAATTATAATTCAAATCTTTTATAAAAGGTTAGTGAGAGTGTTGAGGTCAACAATAGATACTTTAGCTTGGGGCTCACTCATGTAAAGCCATTTGAGAAGACATTCTAATTAAGGAGATGACTTCCATTTGAGGCGGCATATTCACTGATCGAGGAGATGACTACTAATAATTTTAAATTACCTTCAGATAGAATCAATCCTATGAAGGTAGCTTGTGTGCACATCCACAGATGTGCTAACAAATTTAACTTCACATGTAGTTAAAATATTCTGAAAGTTAGATAATTTTGGTTTGCATTATGCACCAAGATCAAATGTAATAGAAAAAAATGCTAATGGACAACTATTTAATCTTATTGTTATGTCTATAAAATCCTTAAATGTTATAGAAAATAGAGCGAACAATCCATATTTCAAAACCTACAGCCAAGATTGGAAGAATCACTCAAATTGTAAACACAGGGTAGGAAACCATTAGTGGCGTATTGACCAACCTAATTTCCTAAAAAAATAGAATAATCAAGGGAATAGCCCAAGACTAACTTACCCACCAAGATTCACTTCTAATCCCTAATTTAGAAAGAAAAATTTATCTTTGAAAGAACTGATAGTGAACATGGGGAATCATATATAGAGTCCTGCTTAAGTCATAAGAAACATAAAAATGCAATTAGAGATAGTTAATTCTTTGATTCAATTTGTCTATCAATGCTAACCCAACACTGTCTTGTTACTAGGGATCTTCTACTCTTTCTTGGGCAATTGTGTCCTCCAGCTGTTGGGCATCGATTCCTCCTGGGAGTTTTATTTCCTTCTCCCAACTACTGCTTCTCTGATTGCCTCTAATATTTGGCCCAACATCAAGCCTCTTAACTCTTGGATTTGCCACTGTACGAACTCTTATGTGAACTTTAATTCACTGCATCTCTTTGGTGAGTTTCTTCTTCCTGTGGTGTTCCTCTTCTGGTTGTTGGTATGAGTCACGGTCACCGCACATTTTAGGATGTTGATTCGGAATTTGTCGCGTGAGTCACTCCTAAAGATAAGCATAGAACAAGAGAGACAATGAGAGAGAGAGTGAGAGCACAGTAAAGAACCAATTATCTTAAGAATGATTGATTATAAATGACCCTCTTATTTATAGATAAGGTGGTATCTAGTACATAATTACATGCTTTTCTCTATTTTTATGGGGGTGAAATAGAGTATTTTATATGTACTTGGCAACCCTGTTACTCAGTCAACTAAGGTTGGAAATCCTTAGATTGGCAAGGCCTATTCTAATGACATTGTTGACTTGGTCAGCCAGTCAATTGCTTAAGTCCGAGGACTGATTGTTAACCCTTAGATGAGAAGCTCCTATCGCTACAATGATACTAGGCTACCGGGTAGAGAGTGGATCACTGTATAATTAGATAGATAGCTTACCCCTAGATAGAAGGTTCACCTAAAGTGTTTGTGAAGTATGTTATGATGAGAGCCTTAGAACTTTTGAAGAGTCCTAGAGGCTCTTGTGAGATAGCTGACAATGTCAGCATCAGAGTTGGGTTGATACCCTCCCTTGGCTCGATGTTTTTGATCTTCAACTTGGACGTCCTTCGTTTGAACGGTTTCACCAGTTGGTCAATCATGTCTTTTAGTTTTCCGCTGACGTGTCCTATAATCTTTCTTCTGTGAGTCATTCTTGACCATACTTTTGTGTTGCTCGTTGAATTTCTTTGATATTCATGTTGTCACATGTCTGTAAACTAAAAATATAGGAAAACAAAAACTTGAAATAAATGTAATTAGAGATATAATTAAAAAAAATTAATAAAATCCTGAAAATAAAAAAAAAAAGTTAAACTTTTTAATTTGAGATTTAAAATTATAAAGTTTATAATAACTAAATAAAATAAAAAACTTGAAATAAAAATAAAAACTAAATTTAGAAAAATACAAAAAAAAAAATAATAACTTGCATGGTGGACCAAGTGGCCCACCTTTCCAGAAGATGTGAGTGGGTGACTCTCCTTTTAATTTTTTTATTATTCTCCTTTAATCTTTTATTAAAAATATTTTTAGCAAGATAAAAAGTTAATTTAAACATATTACTAGTTAAAAAAAATATTTTATTTATCTCATTCTAAATTAAAAATTCTAATTAATGTTTAACTACTCTCAAGTCCATCATTCCCATTATTAATATTTTACTTATCCGAATATTATTATTTTGATTTATTATTTTTTTTTTTAATTAGACATGTTAACGTTATGTCTGGGACTTATAGAAGATATATCTAATTTATATAAAATTAAGCCTATAATATATACTATATTTAATTATTATTAAAATGTAATATTATACATATTTAAAGTATTAATTTTTTAAATAGAATAATTTTACTACATTAAAATAATAGAAAAAATAAGGATAATTTACATACAACGCACTTTATTTCTCTATTATCTAACATTTAAGCTTTTATATATATATATATATATAAAACGTGAAATCAATATTATGGTTTAGTAGGCACCGAATATCGATTCCCTCGAAGGGTTGAAAACTCTGGTGTGCTTGCTCCTGACTCGAAGAGCCCGCACCACGGGATTTGAACCCCCGACCAGAGGGACTTACGCCAGAGGCCGCACCAATGAGCCAGGTCATTCGCACGTAAGCACGCCCACGCACGCGCGCGCGGGCACACACATATATGAGATAAATAAAGTATATGACATGAATGATTTGGGGAATGTAAATTGTGAAAAATAAAATTTAGGTGTTAGATATACAAATACATAAAAATTGGGTGATATGTACGTAAATGCCCCCAAAAAATAAATGTAATATATCTGTACGACATGACAGCCAAACATGGCTATTCCAGCCCCCACTAGTGAATTGATAGCTTCTCTTTCACCATGAAGCAATCTAAAATATATTTTGGTGATAAGCCACTATCTTATATTTTATGTGAGAAGTATCATTGAGCATATTGGGTGAATTCAAGCATGAAAAGAAGGGGATTTACGTACATATCAACCAATTCTTATTTAATTTTATATCTAACACTTGAGATTTTAATATTACATAAATGAGAAGAAAGATGGGAGTTCGGGAGGTTCGGATGACTTTGTACTCGTGTTCTCGTCGATGTCGGACTGAAGGAGGAGAAAGATGAGAGTTTCAGACGTTTTTGTGCGCTGGCATCCCATCGCCTCTGAATGGAAGGAGGAAAAAGATGATAGTTTTGGGGGAGAAAATATTACGTCTGACCATCCGCACATGCGAACGATCAACCGTGTTGCCAGTTTGGCATGGACGGGCTCCACCTCAACCTGTATGTGGAATTATCGCCCGACAGTTGCTCATCAACTTGTTTTAGAATAGTTATGTCGAGATAAGCATAATATTTACTCAAAAAAATTAAACATCTTAAAATAAATTTAGTATGCTAAAAACAATTTTCTAGCTAAATTTAAATTAAAATATTCTAAGTCATATATTTTTCTAAAACATCAACCCTGCAAGTCAATAATTGAACATGGCTTTTTTTTTTTTTCTTCTTTTTTTTTCCCTTTTTTATTATTGTATGAACATGGCTTGCCGGCAAGCATCTTGGCAAGTTATAATTATTACCGTCGGTGCCATTAATGAAATGGGTGAAATTTATTTTTATATTTTTCTTAAATAAAAATAAATAAGAATGCTTCGTATAGTTCAAAAATATTAATGATGCATTAAAATAAAATAAAAAAAAGAGATTTATTTATTATAATTACTGCAAATATTATATCTTTTAGCCTTGGATGCTTTTGAAGTAGGCAAACATGAGGAGGTGGAGAGTCACATGGGTTAGGCATTTTATTGGCAAAGGGTCCCCAAACATTGGAGGTTTTTCAATTCTATTTTCCTTATGATAATGAATGAAAAGGTTCTATTTTTACACTTGTTTGTTGGATTGATAAGAATTTTCAATAGCCACATGCCCTACCAGCGGCTGGAAGAGCGCCGCATGTTGAACGGTGTCCGATGAGCGCCCGATGGCCCCTGAAAATCCAGATGGCCGAGTGCAGCCCACGCTCGGTCATACTGATAACCACATCCGGTCTCTAAGGTGGACAACCCCTGGTCGATGGAGCAATGTAGGCAAGAGAAGTTGGCAATATGGATATGTAACTTCGGTAAAAGGATTGGCTTTGAGGGTTGGGCACGGGGTCCGAGTTCCGAATCCATCAACTGTCGGCTAACATAGCTATCATTTTTTTTTTTATGAACATGCAAGCCATGAGTTTTTCGATAATAATTTCTTCAATAATGCAACGAATGCTCTGGCAATCAAGGATTCATTGTGATAATTTCCTAGACTTTTGATCTCCATGACTTAGGTAGAGTTAATCAGTACAAGGTATATGTGGCTGACAAATTTAGATAATTTATTAGAAATTGGTAGGGAGGCTGCTCACGAAGTCAGGCAAATAGTCTCGCTATCATATTATTATAAGAACATGTGTCTCAAATGTTCAAACTTGTGGTATCTCTTCTTCCACACAACACCCGAGAAATTAGGTTAATGTATCTATTCCTTATAAGACAAAGTGATATAAGAATCAATGATATATGAACACTAGGACTTAGAGANGGAGGTGGAGAGTCACATGGGTTAGGCATTTTATTGGCAAAGGGTCCCCAAACATTGGAGGTTTTTCCATTCCATTTTCCTTATGATAATGAATGAAAAGGTTCTATTTTTACACTTGTTTGTTGGATTAATAAGAATTTTCAATTGCCACATGCATTGGAAATGACTCAGTTGGAGGTAGGGTCTAACGGCTGGAAGACTGCTGCATGTTGAACGACATCCGATGCGCCCCTGGTGGCCCCTGAAAATCCAGAGGGCCGAGTCCAGCCCACGCTCGGTCGTACCCATAACCGCATCAGGTCTCCGAGGTGGACAACCCATGGTCGATGTAGCAATGTAGGCAAGAGAAGTTGGCAAAATGGATTTGTAACTTCGGTAAAAGGATTGGCTTTCAGGGTTGGGCACGGAGTCCCAGTTCTGAATCCATCAGCTGTCGGCAAACATAGCTATCACATTTTTTTTTAATGAACATGCAAGCCATGAGTTTTTCGATAATAATTTCTTCAATAATGCAGCGAATTCTCTGGCAATCAAGGATTCATTGTGATAATTTCCTAGACTTTTGATCTCCATGACTTAGGTAGAGTTAATCAGTACAAGGTATATCTGGCTGACAAATTTAGATAATTTATTAGAAATTGGCAGGGAGGCTCACGAAGTCAGGCAAATAGTCTCGCTATCATATTATTATAAGAACATATGTCTCAAATGTTCAAACTTGTGGTATCTCTTCTTCCACATAACACAGGAGAAATTAGGTTTATGTATCTATACCTTATAAGACAAAGTGATATAAGAATCAATGATATATGAACACTAAGACTTAGAGGAATGCATGTGAGTTTGTAGTTTGTTTGATGAGATATGCAAGGAAGTGACAGCTAGAATAACTAACTTGTTGAAGTCAAATATGAAAAAAATAGTGAATATCATATCATAAAATTGTGAAATATATCTTTCTCTGTGATTGATGGTTAACAAAAATAAATAGAAGAGTACAAGTTGGTAAATATTTTATGTAATTTAGGTAATTTAATATGATTGACATGCCTATCATGCTCTTTCTAGTCATCTTTTTTAGGCTTTTATTGGAGTTGGGTGGACCTAGATGTAACATGGAAGCTACTGCTTCTCTTCAGAATAATATATATATATATATGTATGTATGTATGTATGTATGTATGTATGATAAGTTCATTTGAATATTTAGGTGTTAAAGATATAAATAAGTCAAAAAGAGTGTCATGTAAATCTTCCATGCAAATAATTCTGAACAGTTAGAAGAAAGAAGCAGAGAAGCAGAGAAAAAAATAATAATGGTCCAGAAAGCCGGCCTCAGCAGAGCCTACATGTTGTAATTTGTGAGGTGGTGTTTGGCTGCACCATGAATTTATGTTAAGTAGAATTTATCAAATTCTCGATCAATGATGGGTATGGATTGCGACCGACGGCGAATAAATCCTGCTCGCAATCGGATTTATGAAATCTGGATTTATGTCTCAAATCTTGCATGACGGAACGTGAGAGAAGTCAGATCGAACCAGCGAAAATTGGATTTAAAGGAGGGTTGTATTTATTTTTTATTGGATTTAAGTAAAATTCATTGTTAAATCCTGTAAATATTACGCTACGAAATACCCCCTAATGTGGTAGGATTTGGTCTATTTTGACATTTATTATTAATATTTTCCTTGCTTTTTTAAGGAAGAGGGGAACATGGATTGATCTTATGTAGTATATGTTTATCCAAACATAGGGCTGTCAAAACAGCTTATTGTTCGCGAATAGCTCATGTTCGACTCGTTAAGAAGCTCGTGTTCGGCTCTTTTGCTAAGTTAATGAGCCGAACACGGACAAAGATTTGTTCTTTTGTGTTCAGCTTGTTTTGGCTCGAAATCCTACTCATCAATTATATATATATATATATATATAAGAACAATGGGCACTATCGATGCATGACATCACTTATGAGGCCATGAATGACATTAATGTATCTCTATCACTTATAAAACTAGTGCATGCGGTCAACATGATTAATCCTACTATCCACAAATTTTGTCATCTATTACTGATAACTTAATTGCACGTGAATACTAACAAGTTCGATGTATGCCATTTATCCTGCAATTATATCAGACTTCTTAATCTCTTAACTCAACTCTCCAGTCAACAACGATCAAACATGATATCACACAATCACCTTAAGACAGCTCCCATAGCTTTAGGATCCCCCAACTTTCATCATGAAATCCATTATACNATATATATATATATATATATATATATATATATATGTAAATGAAAGGATAATGTTGAATAATATCATTTATTCTGACTTCATAGTAAGAAAAAAATAATTAACTTAACAAAATCACTGTACAGGGGTGGACCTGAGGGATGCATCTACATTAATGTAGCCTCCATGTGCGGCTGCATTGTTAACAGAAAGTCACCACGTTATAAAGCTATATTATACATGTCATTTGAAGTAAGGAAAATATAGAAATATACAAAAATACATTTGGTCGACATAATTATTATTATTATTATTATTATACGGATAAATCATGTTAAAATTATATTAGTTTAATATATGAAATAAATATTACTTTTTAAATTAGAATGGTGTAGTTTGTCATCATCATGATCTTTAAAATCAATTGATTTGAGGTGTAAATGAGTGAGTTTGAGAGTCAAGTGTTCAAATTTGTTTGTTTGTTTCACGGCTTGTGTTTGGCGGAAATTTTTTTCTAGCGATTTAAATTATAATAAAATTAATATTTTTAAATAAAAATTTAGAGCCAATATGAAAGAGTTATAACAAATATTGTTAATTAAATTATGTAATTAAAATGAACTGGAACGAGCCGAATAAGAATGAGCAAACGTTGGATTGTGTTTAGCTTGCTTGCTTAACTAATGAGTATCATAAACTTCTCTGGGAGTCGAACGGAAGATGTTCTCAAATGATGAGTTTTTTTAGAATTGTGTATGTGTGTGCGTGTGTATTTCTTCGATTCATGATCTGCATAGTACGATTTAAGTTGAAAAGCCATTTCTAGGTGTTCACGTTTAGTTAATTTTATTTAAACTTTTGGCTTTAAAGTAGCTCAAGGGAGTCCCATTTGCATCTAAAATAGGTGGATAATACTTATAATAACAAAATATCCATTTTTTATATTTAAAATAACAATCCGCTAAAAGCGGATTCGAGGTAAAGAGAGGGCAAGTGGGAGAGAGTGAGAGAGAGAGAGAAAGAGATGGGAGACTAGTGAGATGGAGGGTGGGAAGTAGATAGAGAGAAAGGGATAAGGAAAGAGGGAAGGAGAGAGAGATAGAGAGAAGGAGATAGGGAGAGATAGAGAGAGAGAAAGTAAGAGTGGGAGAGGAAGCGAGAGTGAGAAAAATTGAGGGGAGAGAGAGATGGAAAGAGTGGAAGAGAGAGAGAATGAAAGAGAGGGGAATAGAGAGAAGAGATGAAAGAGAAAGAGAGAAAAGGGAGAATGAGGGAGAGGGGAACAGAGTAGAGTCATTGGATCATTAACACATTCATATTGTTTGGTACTCGTGATACAAAAACACATTGCTCATCGCGTGCATCCTCACGACCAATGCTCATTTGAGTATCACGACCAAGAAACAGTTCACTCTTCTAGTGAGTAGAACAAGCCACCATTGAAGCAAGTAGGCAAGCATACAGACATGCAAGAAGCCCACAATATGATTGTTCGATCGAAGCATGAAAGAATCACAACAGGCGCCAAAAGGCGAAACACACAACATGTAAACAAATGCAATGATGCTTAAATGCAACAGGACACACACAAACAAGATGTACTGGTAAATTATGCTACATATAAAAAGGAATTACGCTTGCCTGTGGACCCAGGGTGCGTGCAACAAGCAGGAACCGAATACGAGTGAGTTTACATTAAGTAAAAAAATGTCTATAATGAAGATTTACACCTTACAAGGGAGACACTCACCGAGCACACATTCAAATATAAGAAAATAGATAAAATATATCTGAGAGATGTCAAGGATATGACATACAACAAATATATGATAAATAACAAGCATATGGCATGAACATAGCGAGCATACATAAATGCTAAGTGTCAAGCATGCTAGGTTATGTGATTTGTATAAAGGGAGAATCACACACCTAAGTGGACACACGTGCCTCGTATGAATTCAATGGCTATGAAGTATGACTCATATTCAACACAACGTGAGATGCTTATGACACTCTAGACTGTCGTAAGGAGCGAGATGAGTGACCTTAAGTGAGCAAGCTCATCACGAAGTGTGCAAGCATCTATCCTCATGCATACGATGATATATGTTTAGAGAACACTTGCAAGTGTGGGTGCCTAAAGAGAAACAATGAGCATGGATGCTTAGGGACACATCCAAACATGGATGCTCAAAGAGACATCTAGAACGTGTCAAATGCAAAGCATACAAGGCAAGTATATTTTACATGCAATGAAATAAATTATGAACATCAAGTCAAAAGATTTTTCATATACAAGCAAGGAATGCACAGAAGCATGCAAGTAATTGGTCGACCGGTCTGTGGTGGTCTGTCAAATTGAAAGGATGGGTCGATCAATCCAGGACAATCAATTAGACCCAAAAGAGTAAGTGATCTGCTTGGGATTTTTAATAGAACCGAAAGTGAGTTATTGAACCAGTACGATTGATCATACCCAAGAGATCGGGTGATCAGGCTAAGGCGGCCGATTGAGCATGGAAAATGGGTCGATCGGTCAGGGAAGATCGATAATAACTAAAGAAGGTGATTGAACTGGTATGGTTGATCGATCCCAAAAGATCTAGCGATCTCGTCGAGACAGCCGATCGAGCCTAGGGAATGGGCCAATCAAGTCGAAACAGTTGCTCGGACCCAAAGCGGGTAATCAAACCGGTGCAGTTAATCAAACCCAAGAGATCAGACATTCGGGGCCAGGGCGACTGATTGAGCCTGAGAAATGGGTTGATCGAGTCGAGTCAGCCCATTGATACACCAAAATAATATACCATTTTAAGTACCTATTTTACGCTTATTTTTGGTGATATTGCACTTTAATGAAAAGTATTGTTGTATTTTTGTTGCAAGTATATCATTTTTAGGCATTTAGAGCAAAAATGACGAAATTTGGAGTCAAAACAGCGAATTTTGGGATATGGTGCATGATGCTCCAGGGGTGACTTTTTCAAATTAAGGCGGTTCGAGACAAATTTTTGCGTGAATTTCAAAATGACACTTGTTCTACACACCTCTTGGAGTAATTCAATGCAGTTAGACACTTTCGAAGATTCTTTTATGAAGGGATATGACTCTTGGATCAAATGACACATCTGTTAAATTCAAAAGACTTGACCTTTAGAGGGAATTTTGAGTTCTTTTCCAAAGGAGACAACTCAAAATAAAATAAGTTAACTTGAGGAGGCTTTTGGTGTGTGGCATGAGAGAGAGAGAGAGAGAAAGGGGGCGTGAGTTAAAGATAGAGAGAGAAGAGGATATTTTCTTCTAGGGTTATACGAGGAGAGAGAATGTGAGAGATTTCTTCTTCATTACACTTCTAAGAGAAAAATGGGAGTGATTGTAAAGAGGGAAAGACTTGAAGAGAACTTCTAGGGATTTGCTTGGGAAGGATTATGAGATAAGTTGTGATTTTATTGAACTCTGATCTTCATTTACTTTTCGATCTGGCCAATTGAAATGTTAAAACTTGTTGAGAGACATATGTTCTTAAATAAGATATGATTTCTACAATATAGGGAGAATCGCATTTGATTTCAAGGGATTAGGTGCAAATAAATAGAGAAATATATTTTGTTGAATGCAGATTGGAGATTTTAAGGTGACAGATTAAAATCTATTATTTGGTTCAGTTGATTGGAAATTAATGTGAGATTGTTAGCCCTCAAGGGAGGGAGTAGTGGGAGCTCTTGAGTGGCAGCCGGTATCCTCTCAGCCTAACCACAAAATTAGGGACTAAACACTGGATTAGTCAATGTTTTTTATAGCACTCGGAAGAAGATAAAGAATATGATTACTCCTATTTAGCACAAAACAGTTTTTATATATATTTTCAAATGATTTCAATTTCTTCACAATCTATATTCTCATTGTAAAGGGGAATGATGTTTTCTTAAATTTGAACTTTTCGTCACAACAAAAATTTTGTTTAATTTTCATAATTTCAATTTTGAAAGTTTAGTGTTTAGTTTAGTTTAACTTCTATAGTCTTACATCTATATTTTAATTAGCATTCGCTTGAGTAGTTAATTTTCAAACATCGCACTTTCCTTTTACTCTTATTTTTGTTTTTGTTATAAAATAATTTTATAATTTTTTTTAGGATTTTCCAACTTCCCTGTGGGATCGATATCTAGGACTCCAATAGAGTAATTTATTAATTGAGTGATACGTATATTTGTATTGATTTTAAAGAAAATTTGATAGTTTAAAAAGAATTTTAAAAGATAAATTATTTTCATAAAAAATATTTTTTGTTGGGATTATATTGCATATTGATTATATATCTACCGTGTGTAATTTTGTAATATTAAAAAATATTTGAAAATTTCTCACACTAAATACGCCCGCATCACCCATCAGCCAAAACGGGTGATCAAACCAGTATGGTTGATCAAACCCAAAAGATTAGGCGATTAGGTTGGGCAAACCGATCGAACCAAAGTGCTCATGTGACCAAGCATACAATATGCAAAATAATCTGCAAACAAAAATGCAAAACATGAACACAAATACAATGCAACCTAAAATACTTAACAGCACGTCAAAATTGCTTTATCTATCTGACATGGGATCTAGGTTTGAATCAATGGAGGAGGTGCCAACACCAGATCATACGAACCAAAGTGATCATTCCACCCGTTTGCCCAGCGTAGAGCGGAGGGTTTACTTGCGATGAGAACTCTCTGCAATTGAGTGAATACTGACCAAAAGGATGGTTTCATCCACCTAATCATCTGATTTCACTTATCAATTCAAGTGGAATTGCCGAAGCAAAGACAGGGTTGACACTACCTAATTTTTTATGCAATTTTGTATTGAGGCTTCAAGGAAAACACTCAGATTTGTATAGAAGAGTCCATTAAAAGGCTCTTAACCTATCGATCTCCTCTAAGGACAAAAATCCTAGTCCTTAATCCTCTAACATCTGAACCTATGGAGCTCTTGGAAAGGAAAATATGAAAGCTATGAGAATTATACCGTCGTAATGGTTGTACTGCATCCAAATGGGTCTCGGAAGATGCTCTCCTAATGGTAGGAGAGATCAACAAGTTTTTAAGCTCTGGTGTAGGCTCTTCTCCAAAGAAAATTGAAGCTTTCCCCGTGAGGATATTTCAATGACGTCATGAACTCCGTCGAAGTTCCTTCTTCCAAGAAGGATGAAGCTCTCCTCAAGAAGAAGATTCCAACAATGCCTCAAGCTACAAGAAAATCCTTCTCCAAAGAATGAAAAAGCTATCCCCTTTAAAGAAGATTCCATCGAAGCTCCGAGCAAGGTCTCCCTCTTCCCTCTATCTTCTTTATGGAGGGGGCAGCCGGAAAAGGAGAAATAGTGAATGGGAGGAAGAAGATGATGATTATGAAGACGTAAAACTTGTCTGAAGTTATAGCTAGTACCACCTCACGGTGATTTTTTTCCAGGTAGGAGCAAATATGTATCAGTCTTGATTTTGTGCTCGTGGCACGTACCAGGAGGTCTGGTGGGGTGTCTTAGTAAAAAAAAAGTATTGTTTAGTATTCTCAATGGACATCCAACTCATGTGTCAACAAAAAATTGATGCCAACACATATCATTTGGAGAAAGAATAGAGATAAGTTTACAATCTCCTTAGTGTATTCCATCAAATTTTATCCTTTTAAATGCTTGTTTTTTATATTTCATATCGATGTAATGATTATTTTATTGTTCTCAAGCATGATTAGTGAGAAGAATTGCATTTCTCCCTTGAATTGTTGATTTAAAAATGTAAAGTTTGGTTTTTTATGTGTGATTTTACTGAATTTTTTATAAGCTTCTGTTTTAACCTTCAATTTTTTCTTTGCATTAACCTAGCCAGTTTGGTGGTTAAATTCTGTTGTGTTTCGGAAGAATCGTTAGAGGAACAACTAGATTAAAGCACATTAACTTAGGAGAATAGCAATATTGCTCCCAGTTTAGTGCAATCTCGTAGGGGAATAAGAAATCTTGAGCAAATCACTTGATTTAGGGAACTAAAAATGTTTGATTATCAAACCTTCTTGAACACCCGAGAGGGGATTAGGAAAAGATCTACTCCTAATTGTAAGCCACAATTTGAACCACCTAATCAAACTTAGATTCCTATAGAACCAATTCAGGAGAGTAATTTACTAGCATAAAAAAACTTCATCGAAATTCTCACTTTAATAGCTTAGGTTTTATTATTTCAAAAATTATGATTAGTGACTTTTTAAAATCACAAAATTTTATACCTCTAGGCTATATTTAAAACTACTAGGATAAAAAATTTTCACATTGGGAGTTCACTATTTCTCATGGGATCGATACACGGACTTTGTTCTGTAAATTTCTTGAACGACATGTATACTTGTGTGATTTATCGGTGCTTCATGGAATTTTTGTTCGTATCACTAAGATCACTTAATGCAGATGTCATTAAAGAGTATCAATATGAGTCGTCAATTAGTTCATTGAGAAAGTTATTTGATAATAGACCAAAATGTCTATCTCTTATAAGCTATAAATAGACCCCCTCATCACTTGAGGGGAGAGGGAGGAAGAGAAATTTTAAAGTCCAATTAAGAGAGAACACCAGAAGATAACAGCTGGCCTACATAGTTGTCGACCACCATCAGTCAATAAATCTTGTTGCCGCCCAATATCGACTGTCGGCGACCCTATTTGAAAACATTATAGTCTCAATAAGGTCATGGTGGCTAACATATGTATAGAAGACATTTTAATAACCTCCTATATTCGTTGCCATTGACCACAGTTGAGCATTGCCAGTTGACTGCCATGAACCGCCACAGGTTGTCACCGCCCAAGTCACTAACCACTGATCACCGGCAACTCCTTTTTTCAAACGTCATAATTTGAATTTGTTCATTGTGCATAGCAATTATATAGATGACCCAATAATAGCCATCGACCTTTATAGCGATCGACCACCGTCAACCACTTATATCGGCCAATATTGATATTAATAGGGCATCAACGCCCACATTACTGACGAACCCTTTTTTGCAAATCTCATAATCCAAATATGGCCCTTGTGCCTAACACTTTTATTGGAAAAGTTGGCAATAATCACTATCATATGTAAGAGCCGACCACCATTGAACACAACCAATTGGCCACCATTAATCACTGTCAGCAGTCACCGCCCGCCATTCTGCTACTGCTGACCACTGGTCACCGAGGACCCGTGTTTGTAAACATTGTATTATATATGCAACCATTGTGCTTAGCATTTGTATTGAAGACCCGGTGAGCAACCAGAAGCCTCTGTAGCTACCAACCGCTATTGACCACCATTGTAGGCCACCACCGGTCACAGTTAAAGATCATCACATGCCACCATCGATCGATCAGTGACCATTGGCAACCAATACATACAACTGTCATAATCAAAATACAATCTCTGCAACCAATTACCGTTATTACAATAACCAACTACGACATTTGTGGTCGATTACTATTATTACAGCTTTTAATTATGACATATATGACCAAATGTAGCTATTGCGACCACCCACAACAATTTCATAACCAACTAATGTCCTCGTAACAACCAACTACAACCTTTATGGATGATGATTACTGTTACAACTTTCAACTGCTGTCTCTATGACCAACTACCACAATTGTAGCCACAGACTACAACTTTTATGTCCAACTAATACCTTTGCAGCAACCAACTACGATCTTTGTGACCAAATAGTACTTGCATAACTTCCAACTACGGCCTCGATCTGTAGCCAATTAGCATTACTGCAACCACCGAATATGGCCTTCATGGTCAAATATTGTTTTTATATAAATCAACTATTGTCTTTGTGACCGAATACTACTATTATAACGTTCAACTATGACATTTATGACCAACTTTCACTATTACAGATACTAACTATAATCTTTATGAACAGTTGTTGTCTTTGTAGCAACCAGTTATGACTTTTTGGCCAACTATTATTATTATAGCTAGCATCCAAAATAGGGCCTTTATGGCCAATTACAACCATCATCTAAGGTTTTGTGACCGATTATCACTAATAGAGTTCAGAGAAAGTTACCTTCTTCGGGATGTAATATTGTTGCAACATCTTCGAGAGTCGTCGTTACCTCGTATGTGGGATGTGTTGTTACACCGTAATCGAGGTATGTCTTTCTATAGTATTTGATATGCATTGTTATATTGTCTTCAAAGTGTGTCGTCGTACATTTATTAATTACTTTGAATAGACTAGGCCCGTGGCTTTTTCCTCTTCAGGATTTTTTAAGTACAAAAAAATTGTGTCTTATCCTGCAACTTTTCTATTATGTGGGTAAGTGTTGTATCTTCATGCAATTCTAAGACATTAAATTATCACTCTATCGCTGCAAATATTTCAGCGCACAACAAAAACATATTGCAGAAATAAATTTTAGTGCATTTGATTGTAGTAACTTGCATGATATAGATACTATACTTATAGAAGATTGTTCGATGCACAAAATTTTGTGGGGCAATAAATCAAAACAAATTTATTCATAAAAATTGCTATATGATAATGAATTCAAAAAGAATCACAACCTTCTTAGACCAAAGATTACCCTTCAACTTCATTGTCATCACCATACTACTCCTAATCCACATCTCATGAAATACAAACCCACACATCCTTCTCAAAACTCAACCCACCCTCTCATTTCAATATTATCCACTCTCAAGACTCATCAACCAACTCTCCTCATACATATATGCACAATCAATCTTATGCATAATCTCATCTAACTTTGAAGCCATCATTTAATGTTCCAATCTAACAAATAAGATTGATTGAGCCAAATATGACATATTTATACATTATTAGCTTTTTGTTGGCACCCATAATTATTAAATCCCATAACAAGCAAATCAATCATAAATAAGAATCTTTCAACTTTATTCCCTTTGGTTGAAGAACCAAACCAAAGCAAATTTTGGCTTTTGCTCCACCTCCCCCATATTTACACCTCTTTGGCTGTTGCGTCCATGATGCCCAATCTTCATGCACGCGTTTTGCTGGCATTTTCACCGCCCGCCACCTCCCACCATCTCCTCCCTCGAGCCGAATATGCCACGTGGCACGCGGTGAAAGCTCGGCGGGCGGATTTTCATGGCGCGTTAAAGCGTGAATATTTTGCTTGCGGGCGCGGTGATTGGTTGGAGAGTAAGAAATCACATGCAGCAGTTATTACGAGATAATTTATACAATTCGTTCATGACATTTTGATTCGCATAAGGGTACATCCAACGGCTGTGAGTTTGGGCGTTCAGGAATTGTAAGACACAACATTGCGTAAGATATGGGGGAATTGCGGTAGGGTGTCCGCGATAATCGCCCGGCACGTTCCGCCCCCTCTGTGTGGGACCCAAATCACAGCTGTTACAACGGGCTCCTGTCTGCATCCCCCGTTAATTCCTTCTTTTTCCCATCTTCAATCCTGACCGTTCGTGCCAGAAATAAGTAAAAGCTCTCGCTTTTGACCGTTCGTTTCATCNGAAGATTGTGCAGTTTCAAGATAATTGGACTTACGGATTGCATAGTTCTGTTTTGCACTTTCCCTACAAGTTAATTTTTGGAATACTACTTTTGTTTGACATATTTTTTTGGTTACATGTAATTTTGGAAGTGATAGCTTGTTTTACGTCCTTTTTTGTGTGATGTTGTATGTGGACGGAGGAACCCTTAGGTTTCAATGTATCTTTTTGCTTTTTAGTAGGGATCCTCCTTCCCTCCCAAAATTGTACTATCTCTATTATCATTAACATGTAAGGAGCCACCAGTTGCTTTTTCAATATATATATATATGACATGAATGATTTGGGGAATGTAAATTGTGAAAAATAAAATTTAGGTGTTAGATATATAAATACATAAAAATTGGGTGATATGCACGTAAATGTCCCCAAAAAATAAATATAATATATCTGTACGTAGTGAGTCTGGTGACNTTTGGGGAATGTAAATTGTGAAAAATAAAATTTAGGTGTTAGATATATAAATACATAAAAATTGGGTGATATCTACGTAAATGCCCCCAAAAAATAAATCTAATATATCTGTACGTAGTGAGTCTGGTGAGTGACAGCCAAACATGGCTATTCCAGCCCCCACTTGTGAATTGATAGCTTCTCTTTCACCATGAAGCAATCAAAAATATACTTTAGTGATAAGCCACTATCTTATATTTTATGTGAGAGGTATCATCCAGTAATAATTANAAATATACTTTAGTGATAAGCCACTATCTTATATTTTATGTGAGAGGTATCATCCAGTAATAATTATTTTTTTAATTTCGTAAATTCACTTTATAATCATTGAGCATATTGGGTGAATTCAAGCATGAAAAGAAGTATCATAACCGTAGATCACCTTGATCTACGGTCAGGTTCAGATATCGTATGCATCTCTACATGTGGTATATGTACTCAATAATTTTTTTTAAAAAAGGGGATTTACGTACATATCAACCAATTCTTATTTAACTTTATATCTCACACCTAAGATTTTAATATTACATAAATGAGAAGAAAGATGGGAGTTTGGGAGGTTCGGATGACTTTGTACTCGTGTTCTTGCTGATGTCGGTCTGAAGGAGGAGAAAGATGAGAGTTTCAGATGTTTTTTAGCACTAGCATCCCATCGTCGCTTAATGGAAGGAGGAAAAAGATTGGAGTTTTGGGGGAGAAAATATTACGTCTGACCATCCGCACATGCGAACGATCAACCGTGTTGTCAGTCTGACACGGCCGAACACCACCTCAACTTGTATGTGGAATTATCGCCCGACAGTTGCTCGTCAACTTGTTTTAGAATAGCTATGTCGAGATAAACATAATATTTACTCAAAAAAATTAAATATAATATTTATCTTAAAATAAATTTAGTATGCTAAAAACAATTTTTCTGGCTAAATTTAAATTAAAATATTCTAAGTCATATATTTTTCTAAAACGTCAACCCTGCAAGTCAATAATTGAACATGGCTTTTTTTTTTCTTCTTTTTTTTTTTTTTTCCTTTTTTATTATTGTATGAACATGGCTTGCCGGCAAGCATCTTGGCAAGTTATAATTATTACCGTCGGTGCCATTAATGAAATGGGTGAAATTTATTTTTATATTTTTCTTAAATAAAAATAAATAAGAATGCTTCGTATAGTTCAAAAATATTAATGATGCATTAAAATAAAATAAAAAAAAGAGATTTATTTATTATAATTACTGCAAATATTATATCTTTTAGCCTTGGATGCTTTTGAAGTAGGCAAACATGAGGAGGTGGAGAGTCACATGGGTTAGGCATTTTATTGGCAAAGGGTCCCCAAACATTGGAGGTTTTTCAATTCTATTTTCCTTATGATAATGAATGAAAAGGTTCTATTTTTACACTTGTTTGTTGGATTGATAAGAATTTTCAATAGCCACATGCCCTACCAGCGGCTGGAAGAGCGCCGCATGTTGAACGGTGTCCGATGAGCGCCCGATGGCCCCTGAAAATCCAGATGGCCGAGTGCAGCCCACGCTCGGTCATACTGATAACCACATCCGGTCTCTAAGGTGGACAACCCCTGGTCGATGGAGCAATGTAGGCAAGAGAAGTTGGCAATATGGATATGTAACTTCGGTAAAAGGATTGGCTTTGAGGGTTGGGCACGGGGTCCGAGTTCCGAATCCATCAACTGTCGGCTAACATAGCTATCATTTTTTTTTTTATGAACATGCAAGCCATGAGTTTTTCGATAATAATTTCTTCAATAATGCAACGAATGCTCTGGCAATCAAGGATTCATTGTGATAATTTCCTAGACTTTTGATCTCCATGACTTAGGTAGAGTTAATCAGTACAAGGTATATGTGGCTGACAAATTTAGATAATTTATTAGAAATTGGTAGGGAGGCTGCTCACGAAGTCAGGCAAATAGTCTCGCTATCATATTATTATAAGAACATGTGTCTCAAATGTTCAAACTTGTGGTATCTCTTCTTCCACACAACACCCGAGAAATTAGGTTAATGTATCTATTCCTTATAAGACAAAGTGATATAAGAATCAATGATATATGAACACTAGGACTTAGAGAAATGCATGTGAGTTTGTAGTTTGTTTGATGAGATATGCAAGGAAGTGACAGCTAGAATAACTAACTTGTTGAAGTCAAATATGAAAAAAATATTGAATATCATATCATAAAATTGTGAAATATATCTTTCTCTGTGATTGATGGTTAATAAAATCAAATAGAAGAGTACAAGTTGGTAAATATTCTTGTAATTTAGGTAATTTAATATGATTGACATGGCTATCATGCTCTTACTAGTCATTTCTTTTTTANATATATATATATATATATATATTGATGAGTAGTATTTTTAAAAAATATAATCGAATACAAAGGCTTTCAAGATTTACAATCAATTAAAAGTATTAAGTAAGAAAATAGAATAAAAATTATTAAATTAGATTGAGATGATGTTTTAATATAAACAATAATTTGTAAGTCTTATCCCAACCCTTAATCTCCTATGGCTACGTGATTAGGATTGTCAAAACGACTCTTTATTCTTGAGCAGCTCGTGTTCGGCTCACTAAGCAAACGGGCCGAACACGAACACATTTTTTTGAGCTCAAAATATAAACGAGCCAAACACAAGCTAAGCCTGGGCTCGCTCGTGTTCGGTTCTTTCACACCTCTATCTAAGCAGCGATGTTTTGATGGTGGATCTCAGAGAAGGTAACAACATCAATATCGATAGTACTCTTATTGATGGATGGATTTGATGAAATGGATTGTGGGAAAATCATTGATAGCAAGATGTTTGAATCTTCTAAATTATTCTTACAAACAAAAATGAGAAAAAAATTCTCAAAAAATAGAAAATATATATTAAGAGCCAAGTATAGGTAGCTTAAAGTTGGCATAAAGTATTAGGTAAAGAGAAAGGAGAAGGGCTAAAAAGTTTATTATCTTCTACATCTTACTAGCCATAATACTTCGTGTGAGGAACATATATAAACACCTAGAAAATATTAAGGTACCTATTAATAGCTTCGTAAATCTAATCATTGTTAGAAAAAAACTGTCACACAAAAGTTTCAATTTCTTTTAAGAAACATTTAGACTTCAATGGAAGCTTCGAAAAAAAAAAAAAAACATAATTTGTTGAATATGTAAGATACTATAAATTTTGAAATATGTCATGTATATGTCTGCTTATATGCTCACTTTTCATTTCCTATAAAAGAAATGCATAACATTGATGTCTGTCTTTGCTTATAAAGTTGATCCACACTGTTGAAGTATGACAACAATTATAAGATTGATGTACCATACACCATCAACCTATGATGTTGATGCATATTGTTAATGGATGTCATAGCCTATAAGGCTAATGTATGTCGTTAATTTGTGTCATCATTTATAAGGCCGCTACATATCGTCAACAATCAACGTCAATGTCAACTACTACCAATTTTTTTGCCATCCATCATCTATAAGAACAAATGGGCACTATCGATGCATGACATCACTTATGAGGCCATGAATGACATTAATGTATCTCTATCACTTATAAAACTAGTGCATGCGGTCAACATGATTAATCTTACTATCCGTCAATTTTGTCATCTATTACTGATAACTTAATTGCACGTGAATACTAACAAGTTCGATGTACGCCATTTATCCTGCAATTATGTCAGACTTTTTAATCTCTTAACTCAGCTCTTTTGTCAAGAACGATTAAACATGATATCACACAATCACCTTAAGACAACTACAATACCTTTAGGATCCCCAAACTTTCATCATGAAATCCATTATACAAAATCTTGTATACTATATTCTAATTTAAGAATATATATATATATATATATATATATATATATATATATAGAAGGTCAGGGAAATTATAGGGCCACTAGTGCAAGGATAATGTTGAATAATATCATTTATTCTGACTTCATATTAAGAAAAAAATTATTAACTTAACGAAATCACTGTACAGGGGTGGACCTGAGGGATGCGTCTACATTAATGTAGCCTCCATGTGCGGCTGCATTGTTAAAAGAAAGTCACCACATTATAAAGCTATATTATACATGTCATTTGAAGTAAGGAAAATATAGAAATATACAAAAATATATTTGGTCTACATAATAATAATAATAATTATTATTATTATTATTATTATTATTATTATACAGATAAATCATGTTAAAAATATATTAGTTTATTATATGAAATAAATATTACTTTTTAAATTAGAATGGAGTAGTTTGTCATCATCATGATCATTAAAATCAGTTGATTTGAGGTGTAAATGAGCGAGTTTGAGAATCAAGTGTTCAAATTTGTTTGTTTGTTCCGCGGCTTGTGTTTGGCGGAAATTTTTTTCTAACGATTGAAAATATAATAAAATTAATATTTTTAAAATAAAAATTTAGAGGCAATATGAAAGAGTTATAACAAATATTATTAATTAAATTATGTAATTAAAATGAATTGAAACGAGCCGAATAAGAATGAGCAAACGTTGGATTGTGTTTAGCTTGTTTGTTTGCTTGACTAATGAGTATCACGAACTTCTCTGGGAGTCGAACGGAAGATGTTCTCAAATGATGAGTTTTTTTTAGAATTGTGTATGTGTGTGTGTGTATTTCTTCCATTCATGAGCTGCATAGTATGATTTAAGTTGAAAAGCCATTTCTCGGTGTTCACATTTAGTTAATTTTATTTAAAAGTTTGGCTTTAAAGTAGCTCAAGGGAGTCCCATTTGCATCTAAAATAGGTGGATAATAATTATAATAGCAAAAATATTCATTTTTTATTTTTAAAAAGAGAGAGCAAGTGGGAGAGAATGTGAGATGGAGGGAGGGTGGGTGGGAAGAGAGACTAGTGAGATGGAGGGAGGGTGGGAAGAGAGAAAGGGATAAAGAAAGAGGGAAGGAGAGTGAGATAGAGAGATGGAGATAAGTAGAGATAGAGAGAGAGAGAAAGTAAGAGTGGGAGAGGAAGCGAGAGTGAGAAAGAGGAAAAAAGAGAGAAAAATTGAGGGGAGAGAGAGATGGAAAGAGTGGAAGAGAGTGAGAGAATGATAGAGAGGGGAACAAAGAGAAGAGATGAAAGAGAAACAGAGAAAAGGGAGAATGCGGGAGAGGGGAACAAAGTGGAGTCATTGGATCCTTAGCACATTCATATTGTTTGGTACTCGTGATACAGAAACACATTGCTCGTCGTGGGCATCCTCGCGACCAATGCTCATTTAAGTATCACGACCAACAAACGGGTCACTCTCCTAGTGAGTAGAACAAGCCACTATTGAAGCAAGTAGGCAAGCATACAGACATGCAAGAAGCGCACAATATGATTGTTCGACCAAAGCATGAAAGAATCACAACAGACGCTAAAAGGTGAAACACACATCATGTAAATGATTGCAATGATGCCTAACTGCAACATGACACACACAAACAAGATGTACTGGTAAATTATGCTACATATAAAAAGGAATTACGCTTGCCCGAGGACCCAGGGTGCCGTACAACAATCAGGAACCAACTATGAATGAGTTTACATTAAGTAAAAAGAATGCCTATAATGAAAATTTACACCTTACCTGGGAGACACTCACCGAGAAAACATTCAAATACAAGAAAATAGATAAAATATATCTGAGAGATGTCAAGGATATGACATACAACAAATATATGATAAATAACAAGCATATGACATGCACATAGCGAGCATACAGAAATGCTAAGTGCCAAGCATGCTAAGTTATGTGATTTAACAAAGTGAGAATCACACACCTAAGTAGACACACGTTGTGCCTTGTATGAATTCAATGGCTATGAAGTATGACTCATGTTCAACACAACGTGAGATGCTTATGACACTCTAGACGGTGTCGTAAGAAGAGAGATGAGTGACCTTAAGTGAGCAAGCTCATCACAAAGTGTGCAAGCATCTATCCTCATGCATACGATGATATATGTGTAAAGAACACTTGCAAGTGTGGGTGCCCAAAAAGAAACAATGAGCATGGATGTTTGGAGAGACATCCAACATGGATGCCCAAAGAGACATCTAGAACGTGTCAAATGCAAAGCATACAAGGAAAGTATATTTTACATGTAATGAAATAAATTATGAACATCAAGTCAAAAGATTTTTCATATACAAGCAAGGAATGCACAGAAGCATGCAAATAATTGATCAACCGGTCCGTGATGGCTTGTCAAACTGAAAGGATGGGTCAATCGATCCAGGGCAATCAATCAAACCCAAAAGAGTAGGTGATCTGCTTGGGATTTTTGATAGAACTGAAAGTGAGTGATTGAACCAGTACGATTAATCATACCAAAAAGATCGGGTGATCAGGCTCAGGCGGCCGATCGAGCACGGGAAATGGGTCGATCGGTCCGGGACGACTGATAATAACTAAAGAAGGTGATTGAACTGGTATGGTTGATTGATCCCAAAATTAGTCTACTCCTAAAATTTCCTAAAATGTGTGTAAGAGATCTCAGTGACTACCCTTTCCCTCAGAAGACTACTGATCGATGGAGTTAGGTCTCTCAACATCAAAATGGGCGTAAAACTTGTCTCAAGTTACGGCTAGTACCACCTCACGGTGATTTTTTCCCAGGTAGGAGCAAATAGGTATCAGTCCTGGTTTTGTGCTCGTGGCACGTACCAGGAGGTCTGGTGGGGTGTCTTAGTAAAAAAAAAAGCATTGTTTAGTATTCTCAATGGACATCCAACTCATGTGTCATCAAAAAATTGATGCCAACACATATCATTTGGAGATAGAATAGAGACAAGTTTACAATCTCCTTGGTGTATTCTATCAAATTTTACCCTTTTAAATGCTTGTTTTTTATATTTCATATCGATGTAATGATTATTTTATTCTTCTCAAGCATGATTAGTGAGTAGAATTGCATTTCTCCCTTGAGNCAAAAAATTGATGCCAACACATATCATTTGGAGATAGAATAGAGACAAGTTTACAATCTCCTTGGTGTATTCCATCAAATTTTACCCTTTTAAATGCTTGTTTTTTATATTTCATATCAATGTAATGATTATTTTATTGTTCTCAAGCATGATTAGTGAGTAGAATTGTATTTCTCCCATGAATTGTTGATTTAAGAATGTAAAGTTTGGTTTTTCATGTGTGATTTTACTGATTTTTTTTATAACCTTGTGTTTTAACCTTCAATTTTTTGTTTGCATTAACCTAACCAGTTTGGTGGTTAAAATTTGTTGTGTTTCGGAAGAATCATTAGTGGAACGACTAGATTAAAGCACATTAACTTAGGAGAATAGCAATACTGCTCCCAGTTTAGTGCAATCTCGTAGGGGAATAAGAAATCTTTAGCAAATCACTTGATTTAGGGAAANTCATGTGTGATTTTACTGATTTTTTTTATAACCTTGTGTTTTAACCTTCAATTTTTTGTTTGCATTAACCTAGTCAGTTGGGTGGTTAAAATTTGTTGTGTTTCGGAAGAATCATTAGTGGAACAACTAGATTAAAGCACATTAACTTGGGAGAATAACAATATTGCTCCAGTTTAGTGCAATCTCGTAGGGGAATAAGAAATCTTGAGCAAATCACTTGATTTAGGGAACTAAAAATGTTTGATTATCAAACCTTCTTGAACACCCGAGAGGGGATTAGGAAAAGATCTACTCCTAATTGTAAGCCACAATTTGAACCACCTAATCAAACTTAGATTCTTATAGAACCAATTTAGGAGAGTAATTTACTAGCATAAAAAAATTTCATCGAAATTCTCACTTTAATAGCTTAGGTTTTATTATTTCAAAAATTATGATTAGTGGCTTTTTAAAATCACAAAATTTTATACCTCTAGGCTATATTTAAAACTACTAGGATAGAAAATTTTCACATTGGGAGTTCAATATTTCTCATGGGGTTGATACACGAACTTTGTTCTGTAAATTACTTGAACGACATGTATACTTGTGTGATTTATCGATGCTTCATGACATTTTTGTTCGTATCACTAAGATCACTTAATGCAGATGCCATTAAAGAGTATCAGTATGAGTCGTCAATTAGTTCATTGAGAAAGTTATTTGACAATAAACCAAAATGTCCCTCTCTTATAAGCTATAAATAGACCCCCTCATCACTTGAGGAGAGAGGGAGGAAGAGAAATTTTAGAGTCCAATTAAGAGAGAACACCAGAAGATAACAACTGGCCTACATAGTTGTCGACCACCATCAGTTAATAAATCTTGCTGCCGCCTAATATCGATTGTCGATGACCCTATTTGAAAACGTTATAGTCTCAATAAGGTTGTGGTGGCTAACATATGTATAGAAGACACTTTAATAACCTCCTATATTCGTAGTCATTGACCACAGTTGAGCATTGCCAGTTGACTGCCATGAACCGCTACCGGTTGTCACCGCCCAATTCACTAACCACCGATCACCGACAACATCTATTTTCAAACGTCATAATTTGATTTTGTTCATTTTTCATAACAATTATATAGAAGACCCAATAATAGCCATTGATCTCTATAGCGATCAAGCACCGTCAACCACTTATATCGACCAATATTGATATTAACAGGGCATCACCAACATGACTGACGAACCTTTTTTTTTTCAAATCTCATAATCCAAATATGGCCCTTGTGCCTAACACTTTTATTGAAAAAAGTTGGCAATAATCACTATCATATGTAAGAGTCGGCCACCATTGAACACGTCCCATTGACCACCACTGATCACTGTCAACAGTCACCGCCCACCAGTCTGCTACTGCTGACCACTGGCCACCAAGGACCTGTGTTGCAAACATTGTATTATGTATAAAACCATTGTGCTTAGCATGTGTATTGAAGACCCGGTGAGCAACCAGAAGCCTCCGTAGCTACCAACCACTATTGACCACCATTGTATGCCACCACCAGTCACCATTAAAGATCATCACCTGCCACCACCGATCGATCAGTGACCATTGGCAACCAATACATACAACTGTCATAATCAAAATACAGTCTCTGCAACCAATTACGGTTATTACAATAACCAACTACGACATTTGTGGTCAATTAATATTATTACAGCTTTTAATTATGACATATATGACCAACTGTCGCTATTGCGACCACCCACAACTATTTCATAGCCAACTAGTGTCCTCATAACAACCAACTACAACCTTTATGGATGACGATTATTGTTACAACTTTCAACTGCAGTCTCTATGACCAACTACCACAATTGTAGCCACAGACTACAAACTTTAGGTCCAACTAATACCTTTGCAGCAACCAACTACAGTTTTTGTGCCCACATACTACTGGCATAACTTCCAGCTACGGCCTCAATCTATAGCCAATTAGCATTGTTGCGACCACCGACTACAGCCTTCATGGTCGAATATTGTTAATATAAACCAACTATTGTCTTTGTGCTTGAATACTACTATTATAACTTTCAACTATGATATTTATGGCCAACTGTTGTTATTATAGATACTACTATAATCTATATGAACAATTGTTACTATAATCTACATGAACAATTGTTGTCTTTGTAGCAACTAGCTATGACTTTTTGGCCAACTATTATTATTATAGCTAGCGTCCAAAATAGGGCCTCTATGGCCAATTACAACCATCATTTAAGGTTTTGTGACTGATTATCACTAATAGAGTTCATATAAAGTTACCTTCTTCGGGATGCAATATTTGTTGCAACATCTTCGAGAGTCGTCGTTACCTCGTATGTATAATGTGTTGTTACACTGTCATCGAGGTATGTCTTTCTATAGTATTTGATATGCATTGTTATATTGTCTTTAAAGTGTGTCGTCATAGTTACAATAACTCAATTATACAATGGACTTATGTACATATAATTACTTTGAATAGACTAGGCCCATGGCTTTTTTCTCTTCAGGATTTTTGAAGTAAAAAAAAAAAACTGTGTCTCATCCTGCAACTTTTCTATTATCTAGGTAAGTATTGTATCTTCATGCAATTCTAAGACAATAACTTATCACTCTATCGCTGCAAATATTTCGCCACACAACAAAAACATATTGCATAAATAAATTTCAGTACATTTGATTGTAGTAACTTGCATGATATAGATACTATACTTATAGAAAATTGTTCGACGCACAAAATTTTATGGGGCAATAAATCAAAACAAAATTATTTATAAAAATTGCTAGATGATAATGAATTCAAAAAGAATCACAACCATTTTAGACCAAAGATTACCCTTCAACTTCATTGTCATCACCATACTACTCCTAATCCACATCTCATGAAATACACCCACCACACATCCTTCTCAAAACTCAACCCACCCTCTCATTTCAATATCATCCACTCTCAAGACTCATCAACCAACTCTCCTCATACATATATATGCACAATCAATCTTATTCATAATCCCATCTAACTTTGAAGCCATCATTTAATGTTCCAATCTAACAAATAAGATTGATTGAGCCAAATATGACATATTTATACATTATTAGCTTTTTGTTGGCACCCATAATTATTAAATCCCATAACAAGCAAATCAATCATAAATAAGAATCTTTCAACTTTATTCCCTTTGGTTGAAGAACCAAACCAAAGCAAATTTTGGCTTTTGCTCCACCTCCCCATATTTACACCTCTTTAGCTGTTGTTCATGATGCCCAATCTTCAAGCACGCATTTTGCTGGCATTTTCACCGCCCGCCACCTCCCACCATATCCTCCCTCGAGCCGGATTGCCACGTGGCATGCGGTGAAATATCGGCGGGCGGATTTTCATGGCGCGTTAAGCGTGAATATTTTGCTTGCGGGGCGCGGTGATTGGTTGGAGAGTAAGAAATCACATGCAGCAGTTATTACGAGATAATTTATACAATTCGTTCATGACATTTTGATTCGCATAAGGGTAGATCCAACGGCTGTGAGTATTGTTGTTTAGGAATTGTAAGGCAGAACATTGCATAAGATATGGGGAATTGCGGTAGGGTGTCCGCGATAATCGCCCGGCACGTTCCGCCCCCTCTGTGTGGGACCCAAATCACAGCTGTTACAACGGGCTCCTGTCTGC
>JXCR01136785.1:119239-149191 GCA_002079205.1 Phalaenopsis hybrid cultivar | reverse complement strand
CAGCTGAGTCAGAAGGCGGTGTCAAATAGGAGCGCGCCGCGTGGCCTTTCGACGGATCCGATGATCCAGTCAGCCCGCGTTTGAATAACTAAATAAGGATATTTAATAAACTCAGAAAATAGCCCCTAAACTTCAAAAATCCATATCTTTGCGTAGAAAATTCATAAAAATAAAATAAAAATACCCTCTTGCTCAGTGAACAGAGGAGATTCATGTGGAATAATTTTCACATTAATTTGATGCATGAATTATTTTTAAAAAATAAATTAGGGTTAGGGGTTTTTCAATTCTCCATTCATGTTGGAATATTACTTTGACCCTAAATTACTATATGTTGTAGCCTCTCTCTAGATGCACAATTTGAGTATTTTTTGAAAGACATATAAGATCTCTAGACAGAGATCTTAATTTTCTAAGTTTTTATGCATTTTCTGTTCAAATAATTATAGAAAATTGCATGTGGTTTAGAAAATTCTACAAATATTCATTTGAGTTTTCCATGGCCAGAGTAGTCTTAGGAAATAATTTTATGATTTTTAAAAATCAAAACATTACTATTTTAAGCAAACTCCAATTTGCTTAAAATATTTAATTTGGAGAACATAAAAGTCAACATCTTTTGATTTTTGTTCTCCACTATGATTTATAAGTTAGAGAATTTACCATAAAAATTTCAAAAGATTTTGAAATCATTTAATATTTTTAATTGATTTTTAAAGATCATTATTAAATTGAACACTTAAATAATTTTTTAAAAATCAAAACATAACTCCAAAAATTATCAAACTTAGTTTTTTGAGTTCTCTGATATCAGGGGAATTTAATAAAAATAAAAATATATTTAAAATGAAAACTTAATTTTTAAGTTATTTTTAATTATTTTTAATAATTAAAAATAATAAAAATAAATCATAAAATAATAAACTCATAAAAATATTCCCAATTATTTCCTAAACACTTAGGAATGATTGGAATATTTTTCCAAGGTTTAAAAATGAAAATATCTATTTTTAAACCTTAAAAATGATTTTTTAAGGTTTAAAAATAGAATTTTCACCAAAATAATTTTAAAAAATAATATAAAAATCAGAAAAATATAAAATAAATTTCTTTGGGTTTCTTGACCTTAGAGAGATTTTTCAAAACTATAAAACATATTTTTCAACATATGAAATATTTTATTTTTATTAAAATCCCCAAAACTTCAATTAATTTTAATAAATCAAGAGACTTCAAAAAATCATGCAATTTTGGTCAAATGACTTTCTGGTCTAGGGCTAGCTCACATAAAAATTTCAAGTAATTAGAAATTGTCCTGATCATTTTTTGGCCTAGGGCTAGCTCACATAAAAATTTCAAGTGATTAGGAGTTGTCCTGATCATCTTTTGAAGAGGGCTAGCTCACATAAAAATTTCAATTTAGGAATTGTCTTGATCTTCTTTGAGAATTTTCTTTGAAATGCATATTTTTGCATAAAAATAATTATATGAATTAAATTAAACTGTGAAAATTCACAAAAATAATTATATGAATTAAATTAAATTGTGAAAATTCAGATTTTCTCCTCTGATGTCTTAGNTAGTTTTTATTATCAAAATGGAAATTTATTTTAAACATTATACTCTACAATGTCATGAACATAACATTCGAAATAAATTTTCATTTTGGCAAAGGAAATTAGATTTTTCATTGGATGATAAGTGAACACTCTTACATCATGTGAAGTATTTCTTTCTCAGGATATGTTTAAATATTTCTAAGTAATCTAGTAAGAGTTGTTGAGATGAGAATACTTAGGTGGATCGTTGGCCTTATACTTGGAGAGAAAATGTGAAAGGAATACATTAGTGAGATGTGGCTATAATGACAAACAAGATTAGAGCTCAAATTTGAAATAATGCTCGTCGATTATCAATCTTCGATAGCCCCCTAATAGCAGTAGGAATAGGTAAACGTTTTGATTTCGAGTCAAACTATGGTAGGCTCGAAATAAATTTGATTTAAAATTTTAACTCGTAGCTTGGCTCATTTACTTTAATTCATTCTTCATCCAAGCCGAATCTAAAATCAAATAATTTTCAAACAATTGTTGTTGTTTGAGCTTTCTAAAATGTTCACTCATTTCAATGATTTGATCACCAATTATTACAACCCCAACTTTAAATCTACTACTAAAATTAAATTCAATGTATTCAAATGAATACACTTTATAATGTATTGATTATTGTTAGATTTGAAGGTACATATGGATATTCATACATCAAGGTTGTAGATGTACAATAAACTTTATCTAGATAGAAAATGGATCTCCGAAGAGTTCTTGAATGGTGTCGAGCCCTACCTATCAGCTACATCTCAACTGCTGATTTACTTATATGAGGGTTGGTTTCGTTGTCCATGTTCGAAACACATAAATCGATCACACTTAATGCTTGATGAAGTGAGATATGATTTATATCATCAGGGATTTCAACATGATTACTGGATTTTGAATTTACATGGGGTGGTTGACCTTACAACAATCAGCTCTTCTCCTTCAACGAGCTACGGTCCTTCACATGGAATTTACTCAAGTAAATTTAAGAAATGATCTTTGATGAAACACGACATCATTATGCCAATCAAGTACAGTAGAAAGAGGCACCAAACCCGGAGGCTCGAACATTTTATAATTTATTAAATTTTACCCAAAAGACAGTATAGGAGGGTTCTACGACTCATTTTAAGTTATCTGTAGGTTGCAGAATGTTGAAAATCAAAATAAAGTTTAACATGCCTCGAGAGTGCTTCAATTAATTTGTTAGATTAGTAAAAGTGATAAATCCACCTAAAAATTTAGTTTCAGAAGATTTATATAAGATGAAAAAATTGGTCTCCAAATTAGGGCTTAAAGGAGAGAAGATTGATTATTGTGTAAACGGATGTATGCTATATTACAAGAATAGCACAATGGTGCCTCAATTCAAATTTTGTAATTCCTCTAGGTTCAAACCTCAGAGTGTAAAAGTAAGAGGCAGAAGGAGGTTCTATCCAAGTGTCTCTTTATCTACTACTTATTCCACATCTTCAGATGCTATACAGTTATATGTGAACTGATCTACTATGACAAGACATTATAGTAGATCAAGAAAAAGTAACTCAATGAGTCATGCAATAGATCGGGAGGCGTGAAAATATTTTGATATTTCATTTCTTAAGTTTGTTGTGGAGGCACATAACGTGAGGCTTGACTTATGCTCTGATTGCTTCACACAATACAACCAAATCACATCGTGCTACCCTTGTTGGTCATTGATTGTTACACCATACAATCTACCGCCTAAGATGTGTATGACATGCCATTTTTTCTTCCTGACACTAATTATACTAGGTCTGAGTAGCCCTAAAGGGAAGATAAATGTATTATTCCTCATTTTTGTAAGGGTCTATTTTGAATGACATTTATGATCCATTTTGGGAAAGAAGTCTACCAACATTGACTCCTTAAATCTCATCAAGGATCCCTAAACCCTAAATGTCATTCAAAATATACCCTTACAAAAGTCATATGGACACTCTTGGTGACACTCTAGGGTGGTTACATAAATAATAACAAACTTTGATTCAAAGTCATCTGGACCCTAAGGTCACCCATTAACTATTTGGTCAACACGGGAACCACATTGGTCAAACATGGTCAAAATTAGTCAAAGTTTGTCAAATTGGTCAAAATTGGTCAAACTGGACCATTTGATCAATCGTGGCACCAAATTGGTCAAACTAGACCACTCTTGGTGACACTCTAGGGTGGTTACATAAATAATAACAAACTCTGATTCAAAGTCATCTGGACCCTACGGTCACCACATTGACCATTTGGTCAACACGAAAACCAAATTGGTCAAACTTGGTCAAAATTGAACTTGGTCAAATTGGACAACTTTGATCAAAATTGGTCAAACTGGACCATTTGGTCAATCGTAGCACCAAATTGGTCAAACTAGACCATTTGGTCAACCCTGACACCAAATTGGTCAAACTGGACCATTTGGTCAATCGTAACACCAAATTGGTCAAACTAGACCATTTGGTCAACCCTGACACCAAATTTATCAAACTGGACCATTTGGTCAATCGTAACACCAAATTGGTCAAACTAGACCATTTGGTCAACCCTAACACCAAATTTATCAAACTGGACCATTTGGTCAACCCTAACACCAAATTAGTAAAACTGGACCATTTGGTTAACCATTGATCCCATTAATCAAACTTTGGTCAAAGTACTCAATTTTGATCCCAATGACCACAATATGAACCATTTGGTCAACCTAAACACCAAATTAGTCAAAGTTGATCGATTGGTCAACTCAAGATCATATGATCATTCCCATGACCATGAACTCAACCATAAGCCTTATGGTTGACCCAATTATCAAGGCATCACCGTATGGTCAATTTGATCATCATGGTCAACTCTAGTAAACATGGTCAAACCCAAACTATAATATCAAATCTAATGACCCCATGACTAACTTAACCATCATATGGTCAAATAAGTCATCATGGTCAACTCTGGGACCTAGTCGGTCAACCTTGATCAACTGGTCAAATATTAGTCAAGCTTGGTCAACTCCATTTTTGGACAAAATATGGTCTTTTAATCAAATTATTTTGTTCTCTTAATTAATTAATCATTTAATTAAATAAAAAGTGTGAAATTAATGCTTATTAGACGTAGGATTTAAGCCCTGAATATATGACCTAAATCCATAACCACTTAAATTATACATGACAATTCAAGAGCTTCAGTCCATGCTTAAAGCCCAAACCCTAAATCCTATGATTGATAATGGGTCACCCATGACCCATTGATGCCCATCATGATATGGGTAACCTACCTTAAATCCATGAGCCCAACATTTTTTACCAAAGTCAAAGCTTATAATTAGGGAAGGCTAGGTGTCATTCCTTCTGAAATTCTTAAGATGAGGTGGATGGATTCAAGCCAGCTCATTTATTGGGCCCCTCTCCACCTCATTATTCCTCAATGGAATGAAGTCAAAGCTATAACCAAATCTTTACCCTAATGAGGATGACTTAGGAAGGCTCAACTATGACTATCCATAGTGAGAGAATATATCTTCTTCCATCATGAGGGACCACCAAGTTTCTCCAATCATATTAAGCTTCACAACCACCTCTAATGGCTATTTAAGAGGCCAACCTGAGAGCTCCCCAAGAGAGAATAAAGACTTACAGCTTCCAAACTCTGAAATACCCAAGATAAAACTTATTCCCCATCCCATAAGCATTAAATGCCCTACAATGTTAGCCTCTGAAATTACTTATAGAGCTTCAATTTTGGAGTCCAAACCCAGTGCTCTTTTTGGGTTTGACACAAACCCATCCAAAACTCCAATACAACTCTTCTAAGAGCTTCCCTAGGATCTACGAAGAGGTTTCTAATCAAAATTATCCCTTCTCATAAACGCCACCCCACTCCTAGCTGAAACTGCGACCCCATTCCTTCAAGCATATATCAGGGCCCAATTTCAATCCAAATTGAATCAAAGGAAATCTTTCTAAGCTCAATTCAAAGCTCTGCAACATTTCCAATCAAAGCTTCATCTTCTAAACCAAGGTATGGCCTTTAACCCTAACTTTGCTTGAATTTCAGACATTGTGAAGAAGATCATCATATCATGGCTAAGTATCCATATAAATATGTTCATTATGCCGTGATGATGCTTTAGGAACAAAAATAATTGAATTTGGTGTAAGATCTGAGGAGATCTTAAGCCCTAAACGTGAATGGTTATAAGTTAATCATCCCACGGAGACGATGAACCAATGTTGTTTATTTCCGTGAATTGGAGAAAGACGATTGTGATTTGTTTGGACCACGGGATCGTCCATATGAAACTGACAAAATAGCGAGCCACGTAAGTTGTCGGCATGGATATCCCATCCAATCAAACGACGCTGTGTTATTTCGACAGGTCTAAGGATCCAATTAGCCGTCGCGTCAGATAAATAGATAATTAGGATTTTCTGATTTAATTAATTCAAAAAATGGCTAAAATCTTCAAAACATCATATCTTAACAAAGAAAAATCACAAAAAAATATAAAAATATCCTTGGATTAAAAAAAATGAGGATAAAATTATAAAAATAAAATCTAAAATTAATGAATTATATTTAGTTTTTAATTAATTATTTACTCTATGAGGTGATTTAATTATTAAAAATTACTTACAAATCTAAAAAATATGAAATTTTTGAAGATCAACCTTTGTGTCCTTGGGAACATTCCCTGATTTTTCTAAGGCTAGGAAAAATCCCTAAATTCAAATTTACCAATTTTCACCAAATTTTGTAATTATTTCCAAAAATAATTATAAAAAATCAAAAAATTGGAAACTAAATTTGAAATGGCTTGAAAATTTAGAGTAACAATTTTAAACTCTAAAATGACAATTTTTAGGCACTGAAAAATTTAAAAGTACATTTTTACCACTTAGAAATTTCAAATTTACATTTAAAACCTTAGAATCCTTTAGGCTTGCACTTAGGTCTGATCTTTAATTTAGGTCTAAAGCGAGTCTAAACCCTAATTAATATTTGGTTTAATCATCCCTTCAAAACTATTGGATCTAACCCATACAGACTCAGATTAAAATCCTAACTTTTGGGCTCAATTTAAATGAACCCTCATAACACTTAAGTCCAATCTACATAAGCTTAAGTCAAAATCAAAAAAAACTTTGGATCCCACTCCAAATAGGTTCAAATCAAACTTAGACATTTAGGTTCAATCCAAGTGAACTCAAACTCAACCAAAACCCTGATTAGGTCTAATCCCCTATTAGACCAAATTAACCTCCTTAAACCTTAATTACAGTAGATTTAATATAATATAAACTCTAATTAGTTCTAATCCCCTACTAAACTTAATTGGCATCCTTAAACCTTAATTACATTAGATTTAAGACAAACAAAACCCTAATTAGATATATATTCTCCTATTAGACCTAATTAACCTCCTTAAACCTTAATTACATTAGGTTTAAGACAAATTAAACCCTAATTAGGTCTAATCCCCTATTAGACCCAATTAACCTCCTTAAACCTTAATTACATTAAGTTTAAGAAAAATTAAACCCTAATTAGTTCTAACCCTCTATTAGACCTAATTAACCTCCTTAAACCTTAATTACATTAGATTTAAGACAAACAGAACCCTAGTTAGGTCTAACCCCATATTAGACCTAATTAACCTCCTTAAACCTTAATTACATTTGGCTTAAGACAAATAAAACCCTAATTAGGTCTCATCCCCTATTAGTCCTAATTAACCTCTTTAAACCTTAATTACATTAGGTTTAGACAAATTAAACCCTAATTATGTTTAATCCTCTATTAGACCTAATTAACCTTTTTAAACCTTAATTACATTTGGTTTAAGACAAATTAAACCCTAATTAAGTCTCATCCCCTATTAGACATAATTAATCTTCTTAAACCTTAATTACATTAGGTTTAAGACAAACAAAACCTTAATTAGGTATAATCTCCTATTAGACCTAGTTAACCTTCTTAAACCTTAACTACATTAGATTTAAGACAATATAAACCCTAATTAGGTCTAATCCTTATTAGACCTAATAAATCTCTTTAAACCTTAATTACATTAGGGTTAAGTTAAATCGAAACTCAATTAGGTCTAATCCTTATTAAACCTAGTTAATTTCCTTAAACCTTAATTATAGGTCTAACCCTAATTAGACCTAATTAGACCTATTAGGCCTTACTTACATTAGGCTCGATCAAACATAAACTTTAATTAGGTCTAACTCTAATTAGGCCTAATTAAACCTTTTAAGCCTTACTTACATTAGGCTTAATCAAACATAAACCCTAATTATGTCTAACCCTAATTAAACCTGATTAAACATATTAAGCCTACTTACATTAGGCTTAATCAAATTTTAACCCTAATTAGGTCTAAACCTAATAAGACCTAATTAAACCTATTAAGCTTTATTTACATTAGGCTAAACCTTAATTAGGTTTAACCCTAATTAGACCTAATTAAATCTATTAAGCCTTACATTATGCTTAATCAAACATAAACCCTAATTAGGTCTAACCCTAATTAGACCTGATTAATCCTATTAAGCCTTATTTATATTAGTCTTAATCAAATATAAACCCTAATTAGGTTAAAATCTAATTAGACCTAATTAAACCTATTAAGCCTTATTTACATTAGACTAATTAACCTAAATCTTAATTAGGTCTAACCCTAATTAGATCTAATTAAACCTATTAAGCCTTACTTACATTAGGCTCAATCAAACATAAAACCTAATTAGGTCTAACCCAAATTAGACCTGATTACACCTATAAAGCCTTACTTACATTAGGCTTAATCAAACATAAACCTGATGCGGTATGGATTTAGTGCGTTAATTTTATAAATATTTTTCAATATTACAAAATACACACGACAGATACAATAGCAAATATATAAATTAATCCCAACAAAATAACTTTAATTAAAATAGTTTTATTTTTAAAAATCTTTAAACTGTCAAATCTCCTTTAAAAATAATGCAAGTATACGTATCACTCAAGTAATAAAGGGCTCTAATTGAGTCCTAGATATCGATCCCACAGGGAAGTTATAAATGCTTGTAAATAAGTTCTTAATATTATAATGTAAAGTACAATTTTAAAGATACAAAAACTAAAGTGCGAAGTTTAAATACTAAGTAACAAGTGG
Source organism: Phalaenopsis hybrid cultivar (assembly GCA_002079205.1). NCBI lineage: Eukaryota > Viridiplantae > Streptophyta > Magnoliopsida > Asparagales > Orchidaceae > Phalaenopsis > Phalaenopsis hybrid cultivar. The sequence continues at coordinate 140,422 of JXCR01136785.1, read as the reverse complement.
ATGCTAATTAAAATGCAGCTGTAAGACAAAGTTAACTAATCTAAATGCTAAACTTTCAAAAGTTAATTTATGAAAATTAAAACTAAGATGTTGTGACGGAAAGTTCAAATTTAGGAAAGAATCACCCATTTACAATAAGTATATGGATTGTGAAGAAATTAAAATTAGTTGATAAATATATATATATAAATTATTTTGTGTCAAATAGGAGTAATCATATTCTTTACCCTCTTCCAAGTGCATAAAGAACATTGACTAATCCAGAGTTTGGTCCCTAATTATGTGGTTAGGCTGAGAGGATATTGGCTGCCATGTGAGAGCCCCCACTACTCCCTCCACTGAGGGCTAACAATCTTGCATCAGTTTCCAATCAACTGGACCAAATTGGGGGTTTTAATCTGTCACCTTATAATCTCCAATTCTGTATCCAACAAAGTATATTTCCCTATTTATTTGCACCAAATTCCATGGATGAAATACTCTCCCATGAAATCAAATCTGATTCTCCCCATATTGTAAAAATCACAGCCCTTTCGTTAATTGGCCAGATCGAAAAGTAAATGAAGATCGGAGTTCACATCATCACAAATTATTGACATTTAAATTCGTATAAAATAAAATAAATTCTTCACAAAACCATATCTCAAACTAGTGAGAAGGATAAATAAAACTACTCAGAATTCATAAGAAGGATGTGACAAAACACAGATTTCATATATAAAAAAAAGTTTACAAAATAAAAGAAATAAAAAGACACAACTTATCCCACAATCCTTCCCAAGCAAACTCCTAAAAGTTCTCTCCAAGTCTTTCTCTTCTTAAAAGCACTCTAAATTCTCTCTTAGAAGTGTAATGAGGAAGAAATCTTTCATCTTCCCTCTCCTCTTACAATCCTTGAAGAAAATCTCCAAGCCCATGAATTTCCCTCTCTCTAACTCTCATTTTTCACGCCACACAACTCACACTCCAAAGTTCCTCTCTCTTCAAGCCCTATACTTCCCTCTCTTTTTTTAAAGGTTGCATCCCTCCAAAAAGTATTCAAAATTCCCCTTAAATTTCTGTCCAAAAGTCAACTCTTTTTAATTAAAAAGACATATCTATTGATCCATGAGACATATACATTCATAAAAAAACTTCTAAAGTGTCTAGATGAATTGAATTACTCCAAGGGGTGTTTAGAACAAGTGTCCCTTTGAAAATTTACGCAAAATTTGTCTCGAACTGCCTTAATCTATAAAAAGTCGTCTCTGGCGCATCTAGCGCCAAATGTGGATCATGCTTTAACTCTCTGTCAAATGGCGCATTTGATGCCAATCTGGCACATCTAGTGCCAATCTGCTGAAGAACGCATTGTTCTGGGTTTTGGCGCATCTGGTGCCAATCCGACACATTTGGCGCCACTTCAGCTCATCTAGCGACAATCTGGCGTATCATGCGCTAGAATTCAAAACTTCGCTATTTTTGCTCCAAATTTAGTCCTTTTTGCTACTTTTATTTCAAATGTCTAAATTTTATATACCTCCAATAAAAACATGAAAATAACCTTCTTTAAAGTGCAATATCACCATAAAATATATACTTAAAATAATATATTATTTTGGTGTACCAAAATCCCCTAAACTTAAATGTTACTTGTCCTCAGGTGACACTTTACTACATAAAAGCATATTACTTAGGATAGAGACTAACTTATAACTTCTATACTTTATTTCAATAAATAAAATAGTAAAATTTAAGAAAAACTTTATCGACGCTATTTTTGGTTGGAGGAGTTGCTCGTAAGAAGTTGTCGATCACCGGAATTGAAATCCTGTCGCCCGCTTTGGAGTGACGTTTTAATTTACATATATATTTAGTTTAGAAAAATATGAAATCAAGCAGACCCCATATTTTTCATAGTTTAAATGAAAGAGTTTTGTACCTCAAATCTTATATCTATCCCGAAGGATAAACACAAGACTTGAGGATGAGGCTCGACAAATAAATTAAAGAATATATGACATATGTTTGGTCTACGAAACCATTTTATTTGCCGATAATTTCCCCTATATAATATAAAGGATTAAACAAAATTTATATTAAGCTGGGTTCGGACAAGCTTCCTATAAGGGCAAACCCTTATAGTTAATTACATCTTAAATGACTGAAGTCACCTAAGAAGACTCGATAAAAATTAGGAAATATTATCTTCAAGGAGTTCAAAATGGTAGGACTTTTCAATGAGATCGGGCAAAGAGGTGTGAAAGTATGTACCTTACGCCTTAGACCAACACCCATGGTCAACCCTAAGGTCCAGCAGTCCTAAGGGTGACTCATCTTGGGGTTCCTCCATAATGACCCCACCTACTAAGTGCTAGAGGTTAGGATCAATATGTGGAACTTCAAGTTGAGTAGAGAAGAGGGTAGTATTTCTAATTATGAGGGTTCCTTTTCTAGTTTTCTAAGAATAGTCAATAGGAAATTCCTATGGCTAGACCTTAGGTTACTAAAGAGGAAAAACTAAGCCTCAACCAAAAGTAAGGTCAACAAATGGACCCCCAATAGGTGTGGTGTGCTGGGTAAGCACACCACACATATTGACGTTGACCAAAGAGATCAACAAAAACCATTACAAACTCCAAAGTCAACAAACCTGGAAGTATGTGTAGAGTTGTGTGTGTGATTTGTTTCTACTAGGGAATTAGCAGGTGATCGTATGATTGAAATCAAGGAGTAGTGGCTCTCGCTGGGGATCATAGAGTGAATTTTGAGTAATGAAATTTCAGATATTTATAAAGGATTGGAATCAATATGTAAGTGCTAACCCCGAGGTAGGAATTGAAATTTGGGTATCAATCCCAAAATAAGAATCAGATACCATAATCCATTTAAGGTGGTTTTAAAATTGATTTCAAAAGAAGAGAATAGGATGCCTTGAATTAATCGAAGGGCTTATTCCCTCAACCTCAAGAATATCATTGAATTTGATTTGAAAGATTGTGATAGGCAGGGCTCCTAAAGAAACGCAGAATCGGATATAAAATCCTCAACCTCTAGTATATTATTGAATTTGATTTGAAAGATTGTGATAAGAGGAGCTCCTAAAGCAACACGGAATCGGATGTAAAATCCTTAACCTCTAGATTTGATTTGAAAGATTGCAATAGGAGGGGCTCCTAAAACAATGCCGAATCGGATGTAGAATCCCAACCTCTAGAATTTGATTTGAAAGATTGTGATAGGAGGGGCTCTTAAAGCAACGCGGAATCGGATGTAAAATCCTCAACCTCTATAATTTGATTTGAAAGATTGTGATAGGAGGAGCTCCTAATGCAACGCGAAATCAGATGTAAAATCCTCAACCTCGAGAATTGATTTGAAAGATTGTGATAGGAGGGGCTCCTAAAGCAACGTGGAATCAGATGTAAAATCCTTAACCTCTAGAATTTGATTTGAAAGATTGCGATAGGAGGGGCTCCTAATGCAACACGGAATCAAATGTAAAATCTTCAACCTCTGGAATTTGATTTGAAAGATTGCGATAGGAGAGGCTCCTAAAGCAACATGGAATCGGATGTAAAATCCTCAACCTCTAAAATTTGATTTGAAATATTGCAATAGGAGGGGCTCCTAAAGTAACGCGGAATCTGATGTAAAATCCTCAACCTTTAAAATTTGATTTGAAAGATTGCAATAGGAGGAACTCCTAAAGTAACGAGGTATCAAATATGAAATCTTCAACCTATAAAATATTGCGTTAATTAATTCTAAGCAATGCAGATCAGATGTGAAATCCTCATCCTTTAAAAAATAGTGCTTTGAATTCGTGAAGATTGACATTGGTGAGGAAAAATTGTGAAATTTTGTGAGATTTTGTGCAGAATGTGAAATTCTGCGAGGATGTGAAGAAAACTGGTGCAGACCAAGGTAGTTGCGCTACGCAAGCAAAGAGTAAAAAACCTCGAACTCGAGAAATTTATCATTTTCTTTTCTTCTTGTTAGGATTTGGAACCAGTTTCAAACAAGCACGACGTCTGAGCTTTTAAGAATGAGTCTTTATCTCTGAAACATTGTAAGACACAGTACTTCTTGAAGTATTGTCCATTGACAAATGACTAGTGTAGAAAATAGCCCATTCTTAAGGTACCATCAGAATTAAATTCTTTCAAGTACACATAACAAATGTGTTATTTTTATGGATACCACGGTTGAAGAGGCTGCAAGTTCGTAACTTTGTTTGTAGCAGTCATCATTTGATTTTTTACAGATTCTGTAAAGGTTGTTGAAGTTGTCTTTAAGAAATCTTTCTAACGTTCTTCGAGTTGAAGTTGGAGTTATATTTGTTGGACACTGAAGTATATGACTTCAGGTTTGAATTTCCATTAACTGCTAATATCATCGTCATTTCTTTAATTCTTTCTTTCTGAGCCTGAGCAGATTTCAAAATTTTGGTCGTGATTTGTTTTCTAAAGAAATTTCTGAGTCAAATAATAACTGACCAAAACTCTCAAGATCGTAGAACTTTTTCTTGAATATAATATCAGAAGAATTTCCTTAAGAGAGCATTTTAAGTTTCATTAATCAGGGGAAACTCGGACACCAATTTTTTATTATATGTCCACCTCAAGCTTCTTCTCAGGGAGACTTTTCTTTTGCTTTGATTTTTTTCTTTTTTGCTTCAAACTTTGCACATAATCCCTTTTTTTCTTTTTTTTTATTTTCCCTATGTTTTGTTAAGAATTATTATATTTGGTAGAGCATGATTTAAAGATTTTGAATGTCTTAATTCAGACACCAATTTTTAATTATAAGCTCACCTCAAGCTTCTTCTTAGGGAATTTTCACACAACAATTTTTTTTTTTGCTCCCTTTGTTTTCTGAGAATTACTATATTTGGTGGAACATATTTCCTTAAAGATTTTGAATATCCAAATTCTCCTGACTAATAATCCTCAAATGTTTTTTTAAGTCCAATTCTGGGATATTATAACTCGTTTGAAAGTCAGGACCCAGTCACGTGGCAGGAAATTAAAAGGCTCGTGATATCCCAAGTCAACAATTCATATTTCAACCACACTATCATATATTGAAATTAACTTAGGACCCAGTCTGAATTCTTTAAAGTGGATGAATCATTTATTAGGGAATTAAATTCATTCTCCCTTGAAGTCATAGTCTTATCAAAAGATCAAAATTTTTCTTTCGAGGTGATCAGTTTTTTTTTTAAATATTGCACAATCCTGAACAACAACAAACCCTTTCTTTTCATTAAATGCGGTGGGAGGGATGGGATAGACTAAAATTGATCCTGCTAATTCCCCATTTAAACAAAAATAGTAATACAATAGTAGCCAAGAGGCATTTCATTCGTTGGCAGTTGTGTAGGAATAGGTTAGAACAAACAAATCAACTGAAATCATATTGATAGAACCTCTTTCAGGTTCCTTTCAAATATTCTTCTGGGATCGTTATATTTCCACTTTTGAAATTCTCCTCGAGCAAGTCTTTGAAACAACAGTAATCCTCTATGGTGTGTCCGATGAACCTGTGGAACGGGCAATATCTCGGATGTCCTTTGTTGTTGACCTCGTCAGGCTTCTTCGGCTTAGGCAACCTGAACTTGGGATTCTCGATCAGACTGTGAAACATCTTTTTTGCTGCTTCATCTTTAAAATAATACGTCTCATTTGATCGAGTGTTCATGATTGGAACTTATCTTTCATATGTCTAGTAAGGTCTCTGCTGAGATGATTGTTGAATATTATGACAATGATGTTGGAAGGTTTGTTGACATTGTTCTGCTTGTATTTGCAATTATCATTTTCCCCTGCTAACCACAACAACTGTCCCATATTTCTTCTCAAATATCTTGGTTATCCTGGACTTCTCAGCCTTCTCATGAGAATCCATATGCTTGACTTCTTCTTGCAGATTGCTAGCTTTGTTGAGTAACTTCTCGAAAGACTTGATAGTGAGTCCCTTAAGCATGAAAGTTATCGATCCATGGATGCTTTTGAGTAAAATCTCAATTGCATGTTATTCCTGTAGTTAAGGCTCACACTTCATGCTAAGATTTCTCCACCTCAAAATATAATCTACTAGAGTCCCATTAGGCTTTCTCTTTTCTACCACGAGATCTCCAATAGAAACATGATGCTGCATTCCGACAAATCTTTTCACAAACAGCTATTCTAACTCGTCCAATGTCTTCACTGATCCGTTGAGAAACTCGGCATACAAATCAAATGTTATTCCTGACAGACTACTGACAAAATGACGAAAAAGCAAGGCTTCATTACCTCCAGTATTGCCACAACTAGCTCAAAAATGTGTCATGTGCTGTCTGGGATTTCCAGTCCCGTCAAATATCTTAAAGTTTAGTGACACAAAACCCCTAGGGTAGGGTACGACATCGAACTCCTCCGGGTAGAGTCTACCCTTTAAAATCAATGCACCACCCTTAAACTGGGTTAAGGCCTCCTGAACTTGTTCAACCATTTGTTTAAATTCATTTTCGGGTATGACACTTTAGACAGAGTATTTCTTCGGGTGTTCATCAAATGTGATTTCTTTTCTTTCATCTGCAACTTGAATGGTTTCTAGTTGGTTTATTTTTTGAAGTGTCATTTGCATTGATTGTGACTGTCTTTGTATTGCAATCATGGTGGTCGTCAATTCTTCGATTTTCTTTTCGAGATGATTGATATGTTCGTCCCTTTGTTGGGTGGCCCCTTGCCTCTCATCCACAGCGTTCTTCACATCAAAAGATGGAGCATCGCGCGTAGATAACTCGGCCTGGGTCTCAACGACATTGATTTCTAATAATCTTTTGTTCATGTAATCTGGCACATCGTAATTTTCATCATTCATATCTTTCTTTGTTCTTCAGATAATCACGCAATATTAGCTCCGAATCTCTCCAACTTAGTGTTAATTGAGTTTCCTTTAATTACTTTTAGGTTAATTGGGGATTTTTGAAGAGTGTCATTTCTTTTGCTGAGCACCGATGTGGTTGTGTAGAAGTTAATTGAATCAACTAAAATCATATTTACGAAATCGTTTTCAGGTTCTTTCAACTACTCTTTCGGCATCGTTACATTTTCACTTTTGAAATTCTCCTCAAGCCAATCCTTGAAGACAAAGCAGCTTTCTATGGTGTGGCCGAGTAACTGGTGGTATGAACAATATTGAGGATGATATTTCATATTGGCTTCCTCTGGCTTTTTTGCCTTTTGTAGACTAAATCCTTGTTTCTTTAGCAATTCATGGAACATCTTCAACACGACTTCCTCTTTGAAGGAATACACAACATTTTGTCATTCTGCCAAGGATATCCTCTTATTCTCTACTCAGTATGATCTTCCCTGAGGCGGTTGCTGGCTAAACTGGCCATATTGTTGTGTCTGTTGTTGGAGGGATTGCCGAGGTTGTTTGGCTTTCAAAATTTCCTGTCTGCGCCTCCTTTACTATGCCTTTACCAATTGTGCAGACTTCGAATTGGACCCAATTTTGAATCCATAAAGTAATGGGGCATAAGCATCAACTGACTCTTCCTCATGTAGAATTTTTTTTCCCTTACGTGGCAAAACAGTTGGCACGGTGACAGTGTATCTGGCAGTAGGAGTAAAAAAATTTCTTAGAAAAATCTCAACGCTCCCAACGACAGACTTTTCAACACTAGTAGGGCTCTTTTCAATCAACAGCTTTGAAGGGGAGAATTATTTGGTAGACTTTAAGTTGAACTCTACAATAGGCTGCACGGACTTATCTGTTTCAAACTTCATCACTGTGACGGCCACCTTCCCGAACTTGACTCCAATATCATCAAACCGTTATCCAAATTTAATAACTGCCAGGTCAGGCAGTTCATCCCTATTGACAGAGAACTCCATTCCAGAGGCAAAAGAAAAGATCAACCTTGACAAAGACATTGTCCCTGTTATTTGAAGAATTTCTAAAAGTGAGCGATGTCCCGTGCCTTGAAGTTTCGACAAAAGTACTCAAATTGACACACTTGTCTTATAAACTGGCATTCTTTATTATTTTATTTTTCAAATTTGTTATTCACTTGTAATTAAAGAATTGAAGAGTTGCAATTAGCAAATTAAATAAGTGGGAAGAGGCGCAACAACTTGGCTTGATTCACAGAAAAGCAAACCAAACCCAAAGGAGACGAAGAAATGCAAAGTTTAGGACCCAGTGCGAGACCAACTTTACAACGCACAACGCCCAAGTGGAACTAGTCCACCAACACACCTATTGGGGGTCCGACCCAATAGAAAGATTAGAAGTCCTAACGAACTCCTGAACCTCTCTGTTCAAAGGTGGTTGAACAGACAGTCCTAAGTCCAAAAGAGTTGGTCGTACTCACCCAAGAAAGAAATGGGTGGAGCATGTCAACAGAAGAAGGCTAATCTGGTCCATAAGGGACATGGACACATTACCGATGTATGAAGATAAGATTCCCTTATTTAAATGGAGAGAGAAGCTAGCACCCAGCGGAGTCGCCAGAAGCTATCGGTCACCGAAATTGAAATCCCGTCACCCGCTTCAGAAGGACATTTTAATTTACATATATATTTAGTTTAGAAAAATATGAAATCAAACTGACCTCATATTTTTCATATTTTAAATGCAAGAGCACTGTACCTCACATCCTATATCTATCCCGAATGATAAATATAGGACTTGAGGATGAGGCTCAATCAAATAAACTAAGGAATATATGACATTTGTTTGGTCTGCGAAACCATTCTATTTGCCAACAATTTCCCTTATTTAATATAAAGGATTAAACATGATTTATATTAAGTTGGGTTCGGACAAGCTTCCTATAAGGGCAAGCCCCTATAGTTAATTAAATCTTAAATGACCGAAGTCACTTAAGAAAACTCCCGATAAAAATCAAGAAATATTATCTTCAAGGAGTTCAAAATGGTAGGAATTTTCAATGAGATCGGACAAAGAGGTGTGAAAGGGGATTCGTTCAAATTTGGAAGATTTTGTAGAGTCCAAAAGGAGGAAGAACTAGAGATGTCATGGATCCACAGGAGAACCTCGATGACTTTCCAAGCTATCCTAATGTTTGGCTTAAATTTTGAGGAGCAAAATTTAGGTGTTTCATCCTGCCAATTTTATTTGTTAGTGCTTACATTTGTGTGAAACGATCACAAAAATAACCTCAAAGATATGAGGATTTAGGTCGTGACGAACGACAACCTCGGAATCCTAAGACGAGTTAGGGCTTATATTGTACAACAGAGCTATACAAAGGCCTAAAGATGATTTAGGTCGTGACAAACGACAATCTCGGAATCCTAAGACGAGTTAGGGCTTATATTGTATAGCAGGGATATACAATGGCCTAAAGTTTAGGTGAGGATTTACGTTGCATAAGCAAGGAACCTCGAAGTCCTATGACTTTGTCGTTTATATCTAAGGAAGGAAGATTGGTTTACCTTGGGAAGACAAGTTTTGCTGTTGAAGATGGTCGTGCTGCTCACCATGCTAGCTCCAAGCTCCTTGCCGTGACGAGTTTGAGTTTTCTAGTGTGTCAAATTATGATGTCAAATCAGGTGGCCCTATGGTTGAAATTCTTTAAATTTTATGGGGGCAAGCTAAAGTTGATTAGAGCAACACTGGTTAGGATCCTACGGTTCCCTTGTTCCAGCACCACTATTTTCTATTGGATTCACTTAGTCCAAATAAATTTACTTAACTCAACTTAATGAGTTCCATAATTTCATTTAGATCGTGTCAAGCCTCGTTAGCGACCCTAGGTTACCTCCTTTGAGGGATTCCCGCGATAGAGACATCTTAATTTAGTTGAAGTTGTAGTTTTATGTGATGTTTGTGATTAAATTTTGATTTCATTTAAACCATTGGAAGCCTCGTTAGCAACCGTAGGTTACCTCCTCCGAGGGATTCCCGATCATCAAGACTGTGGGAAGCCTCGTTAGCAACCGTAGGTTACCTCCTCTGAGGGATTCTCGATCATCAGATAGAGACGTCTTAATTTAGTTGCAATTGTAGTTTTGTGTGATGTTTGTGATTAAATTTTGAGCTGTTTTATATTCTTAATTTAGTTGAAGTTGTAGTTTTGTGTGATGTTTGTGATTAAATTTTGAGTTGTTTTATGTTTTGAATGTTGTGGAGGTGAATTTTATCTTGGTTTATTTTAGATTTGATTTTGGTTTTAGTTTTGTGGCTATCGTAATAGTTTTAGTTTTTATGCAGGGTGACATCGTTGTTTAGCATGCAAGTTTGTGTTAACATAAAAGAGTACAATATAAAAGCTACAAGAAAGACGACACTGTAAACTATAAAAAGCGTACCTGGCGAGTCTTCTCGTTCCACCAACTGAAACTCAAAATGCATGTTAGGGCATTTTATATGAAACATTAAAGTAAAGTTTTGGAGAACTACCTAACCCTATGTCATATCTTGGTGGGTCCCTATTTGATAAATTAAGGATGATTTTATCAAGCAAAACATATTAAGTTTGGTAGACCTCCGAGGTATCCAACAGATCTGGAGAAAGAAGCAGGTCCGCGCTACTCTCTCACCGCCTGGTGAAAAGTCTTGTGCTCCTTTAAAATTATTATATTGCTTAATAATCCATCCTATAAATACCCTTGGTGCTCAGTGAGCATTGATGTCTCAATTATCCTTAAGAATAGGGTAATTATTACTTGTGATTCAATTTAAGAATTATGTGGGTGAAGACCCTTAAAGAGACAAGTTTAAGAGACTTAGCCAAATTTTGACTTGGGCTTGTAGTGTTTGAAAGATGTTTTAATTTTCAATGATCTTTACTTTTTTAATTTTTTTTTAAATGAAACTTGATTTAGCCTAAGTCACTACTAAGACCTTAGGATTTTTGGTGAGCGTCTTAGTCAATGCAAATGAAATTGACTTATAAGTAATGATGATAATTCATGTTTTTGTTTTGAAATTCATTTGAGCATCAAATAGGGATATTAAATTAGTGAGTTATTAACACCCAAAATCATATACCTAAATCTAGGATCATTTAATCGGCTAGACTCCTAAATTTATGTAATTTAAGGAAATTGCAAATTAATCATTTTTAATTAGGACAAGTGAGGTTGGTTTCTACTAGTTAACCCCTTGTGTTTCAAACATCCAAATATGTTAATTAGAATCAAAGATTTCCCATTTCCCTTTCTGAAATTAGGCCTAAATGTTAATTAAGGCTAAATTTCCAAAATTACACATTTGCCCCTAAGGCTCTATCACTTCTTAATTCATCAAATTTAACCCAAATGACTTTGGAATTTTTATCCTACCTCACTCATGGGTCAATTGAGACATCAGAGGAGAAAGTGTAATTTTTCAAAATTTAATTTATTTATATAATTATTTTTAAAGCAAAAATAGGATTTTTCAAAGAAAATTCCTAACTTAACCAAGGTAGATCCTAATCCCTTGAAATTTTTACTGGAGGTAGGATTAAATTAGAGAAGCCTTTGGACTAAATTTCATGCTATTTTGAGTTTTATTTGAATTTTAAGAATTATTTTAAGTTCTTTAGTGTTTATTAATTATAAAATATTTAAATGTGAAAAGTTAAGTTTTATATTTTTATTAAATCTCTCCAATGTCAAGGGACACAGAGAAAAAAATTTTATATTTTTTTGATTTTTCTTTGAATTATTGGAATTATTTTAGTAAAAAAACCATTTTTAGCGTTTAAAAAAATATTTTAAGCTTCAAAATTTAATATCTTTATTTAGATAATCAGGAAAAATATCCCAATTGTTTCTAAGTGCTTTGAAAGTAATTTTGAATATTTCCATGAATTTTATTATTTTTGTGATTTTTATGGATTTTTAGTTATTTAAATATTTAAAAAAATAGGGCTAAAAATAAAGTTTTTATTTTAAATATCATTTAATTTTTAGAAAACACCCTTAATCACAGAAAACTCAAAAAACAAGTTCTTATAAATTTTTTAGTTATATTTTTATTTTTAAAAATCATTTAAGTGCCAAAAAAAGATATTTATCTTTAAAAATCAACTTAAGTTACCAAATAAACTCAAAATGCTTTGAAAATTCTATGGTGAGTTCTATGGATCCTATACAACAGTGGAGAACAAAAATCAAGTCATTTTGATGTTTGTATTTTTCCAAATTAATTAACTTAGTGATTTAGGGTTTGTAAAGATTCGGTGCATTTTAAATGACTTGACTCATGAGAAATTTTTTTAACGGTTCTCTGGTCACAGTAAATCTTCCAAAATTTTCTTGGGTTTTTCTAAGGAAAATGCAACTTATTATGATTAATTTAAGCAAATAATGTGCATAAACTTGAAAAATATAGATCTCTATCTAGAGGTCTCGTCTAACTTTGGAAAAATTAGAAAATGTTCCCCTTGACAGAGGCTACAACATGCCAAAAATTCAAGCCATGGTGAAATGCCTATATTCATGGAGAATCAAAAGACTCAAAATAGTGTTTAATTAATTAAAAATAAAATTTGCATCAAATGATCTTCAAATTATTTCCATTTTGTTCTCCTCTATTCACTGAGTAAGAGGGTATTTTTATTTTATTTTTGTGATTTTTCTACACCAAGATATGGATTTTTGAAGATAAGCATCATTTTCTGAATTATTTAAATCCCTATTTATCTATTTAAACGCGCAACGCCACATCATCCTAAGAAGCTCCGAAGCTCCACGCAGCGCGCTTCCATTCGACACCGCCATCCACTTCAGCGTTAACTCGGCCCGTGGTTTATGTCCCGAAGCGTTGTCCGGCTTCATCTTGACCGTCCATCCGATACACGCTTGATCAAACGACGCTCCGTCATCGTCCCTGATAGCTTAGCCCGAGAACCATCCATCTTTCAAGCTTGATATCTCCCTCGTTTCTCAACCAAATTGAATGAATTTTTTTTAAAAATGCTCGTCTAGGCTAGAGGAACATATCTATATGGTTAAGATGCCATAAAATCAAGCCCAAGCAAATGGAGAATCAAAAGAGGCTTGGGATGAGGAGGAGTTTTATACCTTTGCTCTGATAAGGGAAGCTTAAATCAGAGATGCTTAGCATGTTTGATGAAGTCCAAGGAGGCTAGGGATTGAGCCTCTGGTCTTGTTGTAAGGCTTAGGTATGATTTCGATCAAGCTCGATTTCAGGTGTTGGTTTAGAGCTATGTTAGGGGCTATTTCAAAGGGGGATTTTATGGGGCTTTGCCATCTCTTGCTGTTTTGAAGTTGTGGGCACAAGTAACTGGAGTTTGGTGGAGTTTTAAGGGATGTCATATTTCTGCCCTAATTTTCAAGCTCAGAATTAGGGTTACACAGGAGGAATTAGGGCAGTGAAGTGATTGGATTGCACTGTAGAGATCTCAGAGAAGCTCTGTGAGAAGTTTGGGGGGCTCTCTCTAAGAAAGTTTCAGCATACCTCTCATGGCCGTGGAGGTGAGTATTTATAAAAATGGCTAAAGGGTGGCTCTCAGAGCCAATGTTTGGGTGTATTGTGATGCTTAAGTGGAGGGCAGAGGAGCTCTATCATTTGATTTTAGTGAGGTGGCCTCTGGGTTTGATTTGGATGAAATTCAAAATGGAGTGGCCCTCAGTTTTGGCTTCTCCGGTGACTAGGCATGTTGGCCATGGCAGGGGGAGGTGGCTAGGAGCTCAAGGAACCCAGGGGAATATGTCAGAGCAATTTAACAGGCCGAGGTTTAGTTTTGACAAAAAGATCTTAAGACTAAGCAAATATGGAAATCAAATCCCTTAATTTAGGGGACCATTGGTCCATGGCTCACTTAGCTTAGGTTAGGTAAGTTTTGGCTTAGTCTTAGGGTCCAACTAATGGTTGTGGTGGAGTTAATTTAATGGCTTTGGGGTGGTTAGGCTACATTTAGTGCATGGGTCCAAGTGAGTGCAAATGACCAAAATTTGGGTTTGGGCTAGGATAGCCATGTTAGTTGGCCCAAATAAATGTTGCATTTGGTGTATATGTTCATAAGGAACAACTTTAGTGAAGGATGAAAGTGGTTTTGAGTTCAATTGGATGGTCAATTTGGAGAAATTTTGAAATTTGATCAATTTGGGCATATTGTACTAGATTTAAGTCTAGGTTGGGCTAGCCTTGGGTCAAGTCCAAATTGATTATTATAAATGGTCAATAAATATCTCATGAAGAGTTTTCAACATAAATTGGGTGCCAATTTTGGGGTTAAGGCATTCAATTTGATGAGATTAGGTCATGTGGCCAAAATTGGGGCTTTGATCTAAATTAAAATTGGGCTCAAATGATGGAAAAATTGGGCTTGAATTTGGTCTATATTGGTCATATCAAGGGTGAATTTGAGTTTAGAATTTAAATTGGGGGGAATTGAGACCAATTTGACAGACATTTGAGGTAGATTTGGGGAAAATGGGTCTTTCAAAAGGCAGATTGGGAGTTGTGGTCAAAGATGATCAAATTAGTTAAATTAGCTAAATTGGGTCATGTGGTAGTTGAGGAAAATGAAATTTGGAATATTTGGGAGGTTTTGGGAATTTTTGGGATTTTTTTGGAATTTTTGGAATTTTGGGCTAAGGAGGGGTATTTTGGTAATTTGGCAAATTTTGGTGATTTTGGGTAGTTTGGGTGTTTTCTAGGTGTTTGAAATGATTTTTGAACCAATTTGGATATTTTGGGTAAATTTGGGAATTTTGGCCAAATTTGGGGTCTCAAGGGTATATAAGTAATTTGGGGGAGTTTAGGGGCAAAAGGCTAGGTTGGGTATCTTGGTAGAGTTGGAGTGCCAACCACCATCAATAAGCCATGGACCAATGGAAACCCCATTTTGGATCCTCTATGTAGTGGTCTTAGCTAAACCCTAGCCTAGGGCTAGTGGGTTTAAGGGACCACCTACATGAGTCTCCTAAAAGTATCAAGGGACCAAAGCCTAGAAGTTTAAGTTTAGGATTGTGAGTGATTGTGAGTGCAAGTATGTACCTTAAGCCCTAGACCAAAACCTAGGGTCAACCCTAAGGTCTAGCAGTCCTAAGGGTGACTCATCTTGGGGTTCCCCCATAATGACCCCACCCACTAAGTGCTAGAGGTTATGATCAGTATGTGGAACTTCAAGTTGAGTAGAGAAGAGGGTAGAATTTCTAATGATGAGGTTCCTTTTCTAGTTTTCTAATAATAGTCAATAGGAAAGTCCTATGACTAGACCTTAGGTTACTAAAGAGAAAAAACTAAACCTCAACCAAATGTGAGGTCAAGAAACCTTTAAGAATTTTGATTCAAATTCTATGTCTAAGAGTACTTAGTATTCAATTTTAAGATTTTTTAATCTCTATTTATTTCAAGAAGAATTACAATTTGTCATATTGAGGATATTTAGAATATTCATATGAAAAAGAACTTCAGGGAAACTTTACTAATAATGCTACTAATAATCCAAAATAAGTTTAGAAAATGTAATAAAGCTTTTCCTTATGTTGATTTAAGTAAAGTCAATTTTTGATTAGGCATCTCCTCAAGTTTCTCCTCACTTATTTTTCTTCTCTTTTCTTTTTCTCTTTTTTCTTTTAGGATCTTTTCAATCCTTACTTTTATTTTTCTTTTTCAAGTGAGGATTAATATATCTGGATAACCTTTAATAGTTTTGAACTTCACTATCCTCTTCTCAATTTTAAAACTCCTTACAATTTTTCACTTTATAAATTCATATTAGGTTATGATTTTCATAAATTTTCATTCTTTTCTTCTTACATCAAACTCTAAAATTCTTAATACTTCAAAAATGCATTTTCCTTTGCTTTAAATAGAAAAACTTAGTCTAATCTAATCATACCAAATATCTTTAACTTTAGAATTAACATTCATTATTAAAAACTTTTACCTAAATTTACTATAATATTTATAAACTTAAGTATAGTCACTTAAAGTTTAATCTTAATATCCCAAGTCATGTTAAATTAATTTTAAAAATACGGTTACTTGAGGACAAATAAAATTTAGTTTGTTTCTTAAAAAAAAAAAAGAAATTTTTCATCCCCCTAAACTTAAGTTTTTATGTATTTTAAAAAATTTTTAGTACAAAATTTAGTTGGTAAAAGAAAATAGTAAATGCATGAAAATAAACACTAACCTGTAGAGGATTTCTGACTATGAACTGGACTCTGGTATCTGCAGAACTAACTTTAAAAATACATATAGACTTTAACACATTAAATGAGATATAATATATTCTAAAGATTTACTCAGATTTAAAAATAGAAACAAAAAAATTAAAATACTAAAAATGCAGAAAAAGTAAAAATCTACTGTTACTATTACAATTTTAAATCTACAACAAAAAAAATAAAAATTTTCACTACTACAGTTTCAAATGATAACCAAATAAAATCCAAATAGCATACAAACAAACAAAAAATCAAATAAACTAACTTCAAAAAATATCAATCTTTGTTGCCTTCCTCATCATCATCTTATTCTTCCTCTTCCTCTTCTTCTTCTTTGTCATGAATAGGAGCATAAGGAGTAAAGCTGGGGCAAGCAGGAAATTCCACATTGGGTTCACCCCTAAGATACCTCACAATAGCATTCCAAAAGCTATATCATGCTAAAATTTCCTCTACTGATACTCATCATTATAAGCATTTCTTGCTCCAATCTCTCCAATCTGATATATCCATTTGTCGAATCATGAGTTGGTCCATAATGTTTTCTAGTAATGTAGGGCGAGAAGTAGATGCCCCTGCAGCTGATGTAGAGGGTATATCGCTTCTTCCACCCCTAGTTTCAACAAATGATTCAACTCTCTGAATCATATACTTCCTAATAGGATTTTGTGGTTGTAACCTTTCTTCATTTCTATGGGACTATACTCCTAATTGCTCACAAAGAGTGAAAATCATGGCAGGATAACCCAAACCACTAGCTGTAGAGCTCTTAGCTATACTCCGTGTATGATGAACTATAAAAGCACCAACATTTATTTCTTTCATGTTCTAAATGCAATAGTTCAATACAGCTCTCTCCTTTGTTACATCAGCGAGATAATTTGTTGGTAGCAATCTAGCAGAAATGATGTGGTGTTATACCTTTGGCTGACTAGTCAACGTGAAAGTGGAGAAGTTAACTATCTTATTATTTTTAATCCTCCATTCTCTTCTTCCATCAGTCAAAAAGGCAATTACTTCATCCAGTGATGAATTAGTCATCACGAATGCAGCATATTCATCGAAAAATACATTCCTCAGCTCTTAAAAAGTATTGATCCTTTCTGCTGTAAATTCAACTTGCTTACCTCTCACAAGGTTGTGATTGTCATCAGTGAACCTCAAGTTGGCATAAAACTCCTAAATCGTTGGCACAATTGTTACTGCAGTGAAGTAGCAAAATCGTTCCCAATTTTTGGCAAGAATCAACCTCTCGATCTAGCCACCCGGGTTGGCAAATGCCTGTTCTTGAATCAATCTTCTCGATGATTTTTGTGTGTTATAACTGTGTTGGGCCTTCAAATTAACAAATCTTCGTGCATCAAAATCATCTGATGGCCTTCCTCTCTTCACTTATGGAGCCATTTGAAATTCTACCAAAATCCAAATAAATTTCAAATAAATTACAAAATCATAAATCTAACTCCCCAAGTAAAACTATTTGGTAAGAAACTTTTTACCATGAGTTTTCTTCAAGTTTTTTCATAAAAAATCCCAACTTTCGGAATTTCTATAATGTAGGAAAAATCCATGGTGAAAATAAAAAAATTTCTAAGTTAAAGTGAAGCTTTTACCAAGAGAAGATGAAATCTGCGATTTTTCATCTCCAAAATCCTCTCTATCACGCTCAATGTGAAGCCTTAGGTCAAGGTTTAGAGGTAGGAGACGACCTAACCAGTTAAAATGAACTTTTACTGTGTGTTTTTACAGTTTTTTAGGCAAGTTAGTGTTTGTCGGCACTATTTTGGGTGTGGAGTTGCTCGTTGGAAGCAGTTGGCATCCGGAATCAAAATCTCGTTGCCCGCTTTGGAAAGACATTTAATTTACATAGATATATATAAGTTTAGAAAAATATGAAATCAAAAGGATTTCATATATTCATAGTTCAAATGAAAGAGCACTATACCTCAAACCTTATATCTATCCCAAAAGATAAACACAAGACTTGAGGGCTCGATCAAATGAACTAAGAAATGATGACATCCGTTTAGTCTGCGAAAGCATTTTATTTGCCGACAATTTCTCATAATTAATACAAAGAATTAAATAGGGTTTATATTAAGGTGGGTTCGGAAAAGCTTCCTATAAGGTCAAGTCCCTACAGTTAATTACATCTTAGATAACCGAAGTCACCTAAGAAAACTCTCGATAAAAATCAGGAAATATTATCTTCAAAGAGGTCAAAAGGATAAGACTTTTCAATGAAATTGGACAAAGAGGTGTGAAAGGGGAAAGATTCAAATTTAGAACATTTTATTGTAGAATTCAGACTAGGGGATGTCATATATCCAGAGGATAACCTTGGTGACTTCCCAAGCTACCCTATGGTTTAGCTTCAATTTTGAGGAGAAATATCTAAATGTTTCATCCTGCCAATTTTATTTGTTTAGGGCTTACATTCGTAACCTGGAAGATGTGGGGATTTAGGTCGCGACGAACGACAACCTCAGAATCCTAAGATGAGTTAGGGCTTATATTGTACAATAGAGCTATACAAAAGGCCTAAAGAAAGGTTGAGGATTTATGTTGCATAAGTAAACAACCTCGAGATCCTTATGGCTTGTTATTTGATTTTGAGGAAAGAGATATGTTGTTGTAGATCGCCGTGTTACCCACAGTGCTAGCTCTAAGCTCCACATCGTGACGAGTTTACGTTTTATAATGTGTTAGGTTATAATGTCAAATCAAATGTCCCTATGGTTATGGTTCTTAAATTTTATGGGGTATATTAAAGTTGATTAGAGCGACATCGGTTAGGATCTTACAGTTCCCTCGTTCTGACACTACTATTTTCTATCGGATTCACTTAGTCAAAATGAATTTATTAAACTCAACTTAATGAGTTCCATACTTTCATTTAGACCGTGGGAAGTCCCGTTAGCAACTGTAGGTTAGCTCCTCTGAGTGATTCACAATCATCTAGTAGAGACGTCTTAATTTAGTTAGTTGTGTTGTTTTGTGATGTTTGTGATTAAATTTTGAGTTGTCTTATATTTTGAATGTTGTGGCGATAAATTTTATCTTGATTTTATTTTAGTTTTAATTTTGACATGTATATAACTTTGCATGGAATTTAAATTGCAAGAATAGATGAAGGTTTAGCTACAAAACCCCAAGTTATGATTTTATTGAATCTCAAAAGATCCTAGTAGATAATTTTAGAACAAAAATATGACAAGTATAATCTGTCCTTCAGAATGTCCAAAACATTTCAAAATGCTCGAGGCACCCAGGTCATTTTGAATATCTCTTGAAATATGCTGAGTTCATTTTTAGACTTATCACATTGTTCCATTAATCATCCGAGGTCAAAGTGTGACTACCTCGTTGCTCAGTGAAAACTTAACAATTTAATTATCCCGAGAATAGGATACTTGATTAATCAATCAATTGATGTTTTGTTTAAGGGTTATGTGAGTGGGTGCCCCTAAGGCAAGTTTAGGTCACTTAAGGATTGTGGTACCTGTAATTAAGGTCAGGATTGTAGTGTTTAAATATGTTAATCACCAATCATATTATCTTCTAAGTCCAATCAATTGAGTTTAAGCATTGAGCCTAGGTCACTATTAAGCCCTAAACAATCATGATAGGTGGAATGGTGATTATCAAGATTTTGATCTGAGTGATATACATTCTTATCAAATAGTCAAATCATCCTCAACTTTGGGCTTAAGAAAAGTAAACTATCATTTTTTAGCTTAAGTCCATCACTTAAGAATCGTTTGACCAAAATTTACTTCCAAGTCATGGAGATTAGGAGAATTATGATTTTGTTGATGTTGTGCAAAGGTGGTGAGTGAGTTTCTAGATTTTGATCCCATTGTATTTCAATCATCCAACATGTTTTATTAGGATCAAAATTACCCATTTGTTCCTTGGTTAATCCTAAATTTTGATTAAGGTGTCGAGGTCCAAATTGACTACCATGCCCTTGGGGTATTTCACCTCATAACTCATTAAACACAATTCAAATGACTTTAGTATTTAAAGGGTCGTATCCATGAGGTAATTAAAATGTGAGAGGAGAATATGTGGATTTTCAAAATTTAATTTAATTTAGATAATCATTTAAATCCATAAAACAGGATTTTCAAATTTTAATTTATTTAACTACCCAAAATAAAGGTTTTTTTTTTTTTACTTATGAGAAAATTATTAGAGATCCCCTTAGGTTAGAAAAGCACTCAGGCAAAATTTCAAGATTTTTTGAATTAAATTTATAATATTGCTATTTAATTTTCAATCAATTTTAATGACTAAATTAAATATAAAATAATGTAAATCATTTTTATATTTTTAGTAAACTTCCTGATTTCAAAAAATTCAGAGAACCAAGTATTGTATTTTTATGTTCTTTAATTCATTTATTATTATTTTAGTGAAAAAATATGAAAGATTCATTTTATGCTTTAAAAAAATCATTTTTAACTTAGAAAAATTAGGAAAAATGTCCTAATGAATTCTAAGTGATCAGGGGACATTTCCACACATTTTGAACCATTTTATGCATTTTTTTAAATTTTTATTATTTTAATTATTTTTAATTCAAAATATATTTTTAAAATAAAATATTTTCATAAAGATGGATTTTATTTTTATTAAATGCCCCTGATCACAAGGAACTCAAAGAACCAATTTTTATAATTTTCCTAGGTTTATTTAATTTAACATAAATATTATTGTACAAAAATACAAGATTTCTTTAAAAATCCATTTTATTGCTTTGATTAAGTCAAATAGTTTTTAAATTTTTACAGTGAGTAAACATAATTTTTATGGAAAGTGGGGAAGTGATTTTGTGAATTTTTGATAAGTAAATAATTTACAAAAAATTAATAGAAGAGATTTACATTTAATTAGATATAGAAATTTACAAGATAATTCAACGCATCATGATATTTTTCCTAGACTTCTCTAACCATAGGAAAACTACTAAAATTATTCTAATAATTTTCCNTTATTTCCTAAGACTACTCTGGCCATAGGGAACTCACATGAATATTTGTAA